>ML807288.1:358045-374742 GCA_009831015.1 Picea engelmannii
CTGCGTAAAAGATTCAGAATCGAAGAGGGAAGTTTCTCCAAAGACATCCAAAAGACAGAAATACTATGTAGCACTGAGTTGACGAGGATAAAACGCCCTCCTATGGACAACCATTTGTTGCACCAGAAACTAATCTTCCTTTGGAACTTTGCCACCAACCAGCACCAGTCATCAGAAATTTTTGCTCCTGGCTTTAATACATAACCCAGATACTTGAAACCTTGACTTAAATCTGCAAAGGTGAAAGGAAGAGACTCTTTTAAGGAACAGAGCTCATTTCTTGTTAAACCCCAGTAGTGAGCTGTAGACTTTGTAAAATTGATACTAAGGCCCGAAGCTGTGCAAAAAATCTGAAGCACCTCCAGTATCACAATCCATTCCGAAGGAGAAGCCTTTGACATCAAGAGGACATCATCAACAAAAATTAGATGAACCAAATTTATAAATTTTGAAACCTTTATACCTGAGATTTGTTGTTCGGAGACGTTTTTTGTTAGCAGCAGACTAAGACCTTTACACCAACTTGTCTGTACCATCATGTAAAGTTATTAATGATAATGTTTGTACGACAGCTCACCATAAATAACTCATTAAAAAACATATTTATTTTTAACATGGCCCAAAAGTCGGGTTTCCTTTTTCAATTCAATTTCATTAACATTCTCCATGTTATTTGTACCATCATATCAAAATTATTATTGATAATGTTTGTACAACATCTCACCTTAAATAACTCATTAAAAAACATTGTTATTTTTAACATGACCCAAAAGTCAAGTTTCCTTTTTCAATTTCATTAACATTCTCCATGGATAACATGGACCACCATCGAGTGGCATCACACTCCTACATTCAAAATCTCATTTATTAATTGGATTCCTTCTCACCCTCATTGCACTCGAGTAATGAGTTTATTGTCTCGTTCCCTCTCTTCCGCATTGCATTCGAAGTGAGGTGTAATGAGTCTATAATGTAGCGTGGTGAAGGGGTAAAACAATAAAATGTATAGGCAATTTTTATTTTCCAATGATTTTGGGATGACAACCACAATGCTTTGCACTCTCTCTTTTATATATATATATATTAGTTTTAAAGAATTGTTTTTTATTTGTAATGTATATTAATTTTAAAAAATTGTTTTTTATTTGTAATTATATTAATTTTAAAGAATTGTTTTTAATTAAATTTAATTATTTTAAAAAATTGTTTTTAATTATATTTTATAATTTTGTTTAATTAATTTGAAAATATAAAATGAATAGTGAAACTTAATATGATTAAATGAATACTCAAAGGGATCCCTCTCCAACTAATTATTGGAGAAATATCTAGGTTTGATTCCTTGGGACTATTGTCGTAGCCATATATAAATATAAATGAAACATTTTAAAATTGTTTAATTAATATAACATTTATTATTTTCAAATTTTTATTAGTTAATTTATATATATATATATATATTTTTCTACATTAATATATATTTAATTTAATGTTTACTAAATAGTGATGTATTGATTTGATTTTTTAATGTAGTTTTTTTATATGTAATATATTTAGAATTTTTTTTGGAATTTCCTTTTATTTGAGGGGAGTGAATATATCATAAATTAAAAATTAAATGTGGATGGAAAGTATAACCTTCGTCTTATTACTTGAACTATAACCACTTTAAAATAATACAATATTTCCTTATATTAACATTTAGTCAATTTATGATATAGAATGAATGTGTAGGTATGGATGTGCGAGAAGGAGTGTAAATTGTGTTAAGGTTAGGATGTGGGGAAAATAGGGAGTGTAGAGTTCTTCGCACAAGAGATGAGATGACTCTTCTACACAACTTTGAAATGACTAAGTATAAAATAAATGTTGAATATAAAAAAAAATGATTAAGTATGAGGTATGGAAAGTAAAATGATTCTACGACATTGTAATGAAGATAATGGGGAAAATATCATGTGATAGACTACTCAGTAAAACACTTAAATTAAAAATAACATGGAAAAAATATTACAAAATTAAAAACAAATTTATAATTTTTATTACAAAATTTAATGTTACTAATTTTCAAACTCATATATGTAAATATAAATGAAACTTTTTAAAACAAGGGTTGCATGGCAATGCAGTCCCTCCTGAGTTAGTTGGGAAATACATGTTGAACAATAAAACTTAATATAACTAAATACATAAGTAATGAATATTTTTTGTTAAAAGATAATAATTGAGGGTTGTTTATTATTCAAAATGTATAATGAACCATACTGAATGAAACAATAATATTCATAAATATAATATAAATATAATAGTGTATAATAATAAATACATAGTACAACTTTTTATATTTAGATGTGGTGAATGGTGAAATTCATTGATTATGTAATTAATTATACATATTGAAAGAGGTGAGGGGAGCAATAACACTTCAATTCTATCAACCAATTAGAAATGAGAAACACAAATATTTTTATTATACCCAAAAATATATATTTGTTTTCCTAGGTTAAACATTACATTGCATACACAAATTTATAGTAAAAAGAAAATTAATGTCACATAAAAAACAAACTCATTGTTATAGTCCCATAACAGGGACTAATAATGTTTAATCAATATAATATAATAGTTATCATTTTCAAAGTTTTATTACTTCATTTAAAAAATTTCTATACAAATTCTTTTAATATATATTTTTTTATTTTAATATTTATTTAATTTAATATTTACGAAGTAGTAACGTACAATTATATACAAGTTCTTTTAATATATATTTTTTATTTTAATATTTATTTAATTTAATATTTACGAAGTAGTAATGTACCGATTTGATTTTTTCAATGTAGTTTTTTATATGTAATATATTTAAAAGAAAATTTTGAAATTTCCCCTTATTTGTATTTGAATGAATTGAATATATCATAAATTAAAAATTAAATGCAGATTGAAAAGATAACCTTTTTCTTACTATTTTAACTATGACCATCTTAAATTAATACAAGTTTTCCTTATATTAACATTTATTTAATTAATTTATGATATAGAATGAATGCAAATATATAAGTTGTGTAGAGGTATGGTTGTGGGGATGTACTAGTTGTGTGGAGTTATGGTTGTATGGTTGTGGGGAGGTATGAGTTGTGTGGAGTTATGGTTGTGTGGAGGTATGAGTTGTGTGGATTTATGGTTGTGTGAAGGTTAGAATATGGAGGAAGGAGTGTAAAGTTTTTTTGTTTTTTTTGTTTTTAGTAGAAAAATTCCTCAATTATATTGATAATATAATTTTTTACAGCGTCAATGGGTACAAGATATAGCTCTTTCTTCGAAGATGAAAACCTATGATTGGATAGGCTACGATCCAGTCCCCTGATAGAGGCCAATGATTGAAGCCAAAAAAGTGTACAAAAAGATGTCTAGAACTGTAAAGCTATCATAACTTTTCTCATGCTAAAAAGCAAAGATAGGTGCAGAAAACATAAAATCAAAGTATTCAAAATGAGTAAAGGAATTACAAGAACTGAGGGTGATTTAAAATAAATTTAAATGGACAGTAGGGCCCTCATTGTTGTCGAGCCAGTGATTATAGGAAAGAAGGTTGGTTTGCTTTTGAAGAGCAATCTTTGAGAGGGTGTCCGCGTTCTTATTATTTTCTCTCGGAGTGTGAAGGAGAGTGAGCTGCCTAAACTTTTGTTGAAGCTCCCGCGATCTGTCCATCCAACCAAGAAGGGAGGAAACCTGTAGTTTACCTTTAGAGTTTAGCCAGTCAATCACGATTTTAGAGTCCCCAAGAAGTTGGAAATCAAGAAGATTCAACCTAATGGCCAAGAGAAGAGAAGCCTAACCCCCCATCAATTCCGCCTTTGTATTGGTGTCGAGGCCGCAATTTAGAGTCCAAGAATAAAAAGAGTTATTTGTAACCTGAATGTGACCCCCTACTCCACAGTTGAGTCCATCCGCAAGAGCAGCGCCATCGAACCATCCAATGGGTAGCCCCTCAGAGATTACTGTCTTGCGCCTCAGTTTTGGAGATTTTTGTCTTTTGTGAAGGAAATTCTAGCTGGAAAAAGCGTCGAGCACTTTGAAGGTAACCGAGGAGGTGGAGGGAAACGCACTATCAAAGATAGACCTGTTCCTTTCAATCCACACAAACCAACAAATGTATGGAGGGAGCATGTGCATAAAATGTTGTGTGTTGTTCCAAAGATTAAAACACTCCAGAAGCGAGGATTCGTCCCAAATTGTCGAGAAATGTAGAATCTCCGAGATCCTAACCCAAACGCACTGAGTAAACAGTCATTTAACAAAAATATGCAGCGTCGATTCCTCCTCCCTGCGACAGAGCGGGCAATAGCTTGTCCCAATCCATCCTTTTCTCCAAAGGATATCCCAAGTATTTAGCTTGTTTTCGATTGATAGCCAGGTGAAGATTTTTATTTTCAACGGGAAGTTCCATCCTCAAATTTTTTTTTCTCTAGCCAACTAATGGATGCAGTCGTTGCTGAATTGTGATGGCAACATATAGATTTGATGTTGTCAAGCGCCCAGAGGAGTCCCCACCAGTCCAAATGAGAGTGTCCTCACGGTCTTGAAGCTTTATATCTGCTGACCATAAGGAGAGAGTAAAAAGATCCAACTCTAAATTGAGAGGAGAAGGTAGACCAAGATCCCCGCTAGAGCGCCAGCAGTGGGTGATGGAATTTGAAACTCTCAAATACGTAGCTTAGAAAAGAAAATATATATGAAGAGAGTGAAGAAAAGTAAGAAGTTGAATCGAAAAAATTGCGGAGTCTCCCAAGCCCAGTATTTGATCCTGACCAAGGTGTATTGAGTGGCCAGACCCCAGATTCCAAGAGATCCAGTGAGTTATGAGTGGGGTCATCCACGCTAAGTTTCTCCAAGTGTAGGAGGCATAACTGGGGATGGAAGGAGGCGATCTAAACCAAGCAACAACTGATGTAAATGGGAGATATTTGTCCATGATGACATAATGCCAAATCCCTGTGGTTGTTAGCACACACCAGAGAGTATTTGTTGACAACCCCAAATTGAAGAAGAGAATGTTCCTGAGGCCCCAACCACCCTTGTGTTTTGGCTTTGCAATAATATCCTAGCCAATGAGATGAAGTCGAGGAGTGGTTGAATAACCCGACCATAGGAAGTTGAAAGAGAGCTCGCAGAGTTTGTGGAGCACAGTCAGAGGGAGGGATGCCAATGCCATCCAGTAAACCGATTGACCTTCCAGGACATATTTTAGGAGAGTGAAACATCCACCGAGGGAGAGCCAACGGTTGCACTAATTTCCAATTTTTTTTTTTCACTTTTTCCATGAGCCAGTTCCAGTCAGTGATCCTATAGGAGTCTGCCTTAATAAAATATCCCAAATAATTGAAGCCTTCAGACAGATTTGTGAAAGTATGTGGGAAAAGTAGTTGGAGTTGAAATAGTGCCAGATCAGAGAGATTTGAGTAATTAAAAGAAGACTTGGACCAATTTATTTGTAGACCAGTGGCCCTACAAAAAACAAAAAGAATGTTCTTGATTTCACACCATTCATGTAAAGAGTTGTTTGTTAGAATCAAGACATTGTCAACGAAAAGAAGATGGAGGATATTTTTTAGCCTTGAAACCTTTACCCCTGTCAAATTCCCATGTGATTGGCCAACTTTTAGTAGAAGGCTCAGACCTTCCATGACAAGAATAAAAAGGAGTGGGGAAAGTGGGCAGCCTTGGCGAAAGCCTCTATCGCTGTGAAAGAAGGGAGAGGCTTCTCCATTGACAAGAACCGAGAAGGTGGCACTTGAAGCACAACCCATAATCCAATTTATGGAGGTCGCACTGAAACCGGATTGTACCAGAACCAAACTTAGAAAGTCCCAGTCAGTGCAATCAAAAGCCTTTTTTAGATCCAATTTTAGAATGAGTGCCTTTGATTTTTTTTCCTTAATACCGTGGAGGCACTCTTGTGCAGTGCCTATTGCATCGAGAATCTGCTTGCCTTTGAGAAAGCCCAGCTGTTCACAGGAAAGAGATCGAGAGATGACCAGATTTAGATGATTGACAATGATTTTTGTGATCAGTTTGTAGCACAAATTGTAGAGAGAAATCGTCCTATAATCGTCGAAGGACAAAGGATTATTTTCTTTTGGGATTAATGTCAGGAGGTTGTGTTTAAAGAGCCAGAGACTCTTCCCCGTGTGTGTGGAGGTTATGATGTGTCCGAAGTAAGGGGTGTAGAGTTCTCTCTACAAGATGATTCTTCCCCACAACTTTGAAAATGACTAAGTATATATTGAATGGGGAATATGAAAAAAAATGACTAAGTGTGGGATATAGAGAATAAGGTGATTCTATGACACTATAGTAAAGATAATGGAAATTCTACCATCTTATAATCTACTCAATAACACACTACCCAATAACTCACTATATAATTATATTAAGAAATAATAATATTATTAATTAATTATTAAATATGATAATATTAATCGTAATTATAATACGATTGTATTACTAAATTTTATATTATTATCTATAATAGATTGAACATCAAAAGAATATTATAAAATTAAAAAACAAACTTATAATCTTTATCACAAAATTTAATGTTATTACTTGTCATGCGCATATATCTAATATGAATGAAACTTTTTAAAACAAGTGTTGCATGGCATCGTAGTCCTTGTCAGGTTGGAATGGGAATAAATGCACTGCTACGGTGGGACCGAGCATAGAGATGTGGGAAGCAACTTGAAGTACATGTGGTATCCATGCAGAGGATGACTTGTGGCAGCGTGTCACAGGCCAACCACAAGACATTTGGCTTGTACATGACCCCCAAGGTTAATATGCGAACGAGGCAGTTTTTTCTTAGGGTGTGTATAGTTCAAACATGGGACTTAGGAAAATTTTGTCTCAATGACTTGCAATAAAGGTTCTTGGAAAAGAGGACCAAGAAGCATACACATTAAACATTCAAACATAATAATCATAATTTCCTGACATCCAACATAGTTGAAGGAAAAAAAAATTAGCATTTCCGAATTAGTTTTCTTTGAAATTTATCAAAAATTAATAATGTCTTGCAACAAAGGTTCCTGAAAAAAATGACCAGGAATCACACACATTAAACATTCAAATATAATAAACACAATTTCCTAACATCCAACATAGTTGAAGGAAAAAAAAAAATTGCATTCCCGAATTAGTTTTCTTTGAAATTTATCAAAAATTAATAATGTATGTTACATATTTATGGAATCTGTTCCATATTTCTGAAAATTTAAATGCATTTGTCATATAGACTGGGATTGGGGCTCCCGCGGACCATAAAAGAAATAAGTACAAGAAACATGACTGTAGAAAGAAGAAGTGCGTGACAGTAGAGAGGAAGACCTGAAAAATAGAAATTAGAAGTTATGAGTCTTTGGTTAGAGATTTCTATTTAAAGAGGTAGAATAACTGGATTGATAAAGAAAACAAGATGTGATCAGTATAGACTTACTATGAAGCCGATGTGTTTTTGTTGTTGTCATTGATGACCACTGGAATTGTGCCAACCGGTTGTTTCCCTTCGTCGATGAGCTTGTCCATTCTCTGTTGGAACCATTCTTCAATGTAGCTTCTCATGGGGACCATGTTGATTTCATCCCAAATTTCTCTGTCGAAAAGCTTGATTTCTAATTTCCTTAGATCCATAGAAATACTATGAAAAGTCTATTCAATTTCTTCATTGTGTGCCAAATAGTCCACTAGCTAGTTCTCGACTTCATATACACCATAATCAAGGATATCGTAAAACTTTTCTAAAGACAACCCCTTTAAAATATCAAGTTGTTCATCGAAGGCTTCTTTGGTCAAGGACAAGAATTTGAGGATTAAGTTTGGGTCTTGAACCTCGTTGGTACTTCTGGCTAAGTCTATTTGGGTCGGGTTTTTGAATAATTCTTCTTTCTCTGATATGGTTTGTTCACATGATTCGACAATGAGCTGCAGGTTCTTAACTTTCTTTTGTCAGCATGCTTTTAATTGTTTAATCCGCTTTGGGGAGGGGAGATCCTCTTCTCTTCTTTTCAGATCTGAGTTGTTGATAACATGGTTGGCAAAAGGGGTCACCATCTGTTCATAGAAACGTTCTTCATTTTTTAAATTCGTCTGCAAATGTCTGTGCAAATCATTTTCCCTCTTTCAAAAGGAAGCTATATTTTGTGATGTTTCCTAGGCTTCAATAATTAGCTGTGTTATTTTCTTGTTGTTCTTCTCTACAACGGATCTACACGATGTGAGGAGGCTGGAGGATCCTTTTAACTTGGCTGTAGGGGTAACATGCACGGTTTTTGCTAAAGGACTAGCAAACTTTGGGGTAGCAATGAAATCCTCCTCCAATTCCTTGACTCAGTCGTTCAGTATAGCATTCTCCACTTCAATTCCTCCAATGGAATCATCAAGAGCATCACCAATTATGCGGTGAAATCGGGAGATTTTGGATGGCCACATTTTCCTAAAGTTAATCTCTGTATGAGATTTGTCTTTCTTATTTGTTACATCTCTCTTTTCAATGATTAAATTTTTAGATTGGCTGTCAAAAACAACGTTCTGGAATACGAAGGATTCATCTTCGTAAAAAATGTCGATCTCAGCTATTTCCATTATGGAACTATGGTGCATCGCGTCCACAGACGGGTGAACTTTGTGCATGTGCTCAATTTTAATTTCAAGCCGCATGTGCTCACTTTCAATTTCAGGCTCTTCTGCCTGCCCTACAATGTTTTTTCTCTTCTTCGTCAGGGGAAGCTTGTGAGAACTATCAATTTTTGTGCGAGGATGGTTCTTATCTCCTCCTCCGTTTGAAGATTTCTGGGTTGCTTTCTTACTGGGGTGGGTCGTTGAAGTGATGCTCCGTGATGTCGTGCTCTTGGGAGTGCTGACCGGGGACTGGACACTCTTTTTGGAAACGGACAACAATGCCCTATTGCAAAAATCAAGTAGGATGACATATAAAATTTATTCGATTCTTTGAATCATGACAGCTGGGAACAGATTTCAATGGAAATTAGCTTCCCCCAATCCAAAATGAATGGTTCATTGACTGTGAAGTACAAAATATAAATAACTATACGGGAAATTCTTGCCGTGGATTCTTGTCCCATTATTCTTGTAAACAACCAAGCAATTTCCCGGAATGGATTTCTAAAGGAACTGACCTGCAACTTTGTGATATCTTCAATAACTGTTGTCGGGTCTTCGAGGAACTTGGGTAAGAGGTCCAACCCATTATCATGTTTTTCTAGGAACTGATTGCAGTCTTGTCCTCTGAAGGTCAATGTTGGCTCTGACAATCTTAACATATTGCAAAAGACCTAAGGTGATAAAGAAACAAGAGAATGGTCACGCAATGGAATAACTCTGTGGCTTGAAATATATTTTTCGGTGCACCAAGAGACTACCTCCTTACAGTCAAAAACCTCAGGGACGCAGCTTGCACGAGCAATTCCAGAGGTCTAAATCACTTCGTTCTAGGTGGAACGAGATGAATATTAAGAGTATGCCCTGGACCACTAGAAGTTTTGGTCCTCACGTCCGAAGATATTCACTATATCTCCATAGAATTGTTGTCGAGCTACTGCCATAAGTTTACAAGAACATTTGTTTTCTCCAGACGATGTCTGAAATGAAGAATTGGAAGGGATAATACAACCCTACACAAATCTTGGTCCAAATGCGTGTGAATGGGAGATCTCCTCAAGACTTTTGCTCATTAATGAGAATTTCGACGGCTGTTGCATGATGCGATGTTAGCATTAAAGACTAGTAATTGCATACATAGAAGTGTGAACATGGCAGATACGACAATGAGAAATTAAGGATTGGATATTTCTTGAACGACCAACATGACGACCCATGTTTGAGATGAACAATTAGAAGGGATAATATAACTCTCTACAGATCTTGTTTTAATGCGTATTAATGGGAGATCTCCTCGAGCGTTTCGCTCATTAATGACAATGTTGATGGTTTCTGCATGGTGAGATGTTAGCATGAAAGGTTACTAATTGCATATTAAGAAAGAATTACAAAGGTCGCAGGGACGGGAAAGAGCAATTAAGGAGTGTCTAATTATCGAAAGCGGTCGGGCGGGCTTCAAAATAGGCTTCCAAGGTACAACCGTTGGAGCTGAGGGCCCCAGGGTCAAATTGTATGTCTAAGAAATTTTTGAGTGCAAAACGCATAACATGACAGAGGGCATGATGGGACAGTCCAGAGGGCAATTTGTATATCGCAGATGTCCGGGTAATGTTTGCAGGACACAGAACAATGGAAGTGCAAGTGTGAGCCCGCCTATCCAGGAACCCGCAATCGAAAAAGTGGCTCAAGTATGGAATAAAGAAACGGGTGGGTGGATTCGTTTTCACTAATATATTGAAACTTGTAATATATATCCCATTGTGTGGCAAGATCTTTCTACATGTCTCTGGGAAGAAAAGAGAAAATAAGAGAAGATAAATTAATTTAAATTCGAGGAGTCAAGCTTCATTTAAATTTCACTGTCTCGTTGACACTTTTGCTTTTTAATGACGATATGTACGATTGTTGCATGATGGACTATTAGCATTAACCTTGGTCGGGCACAGTAAACAGTGACTAAGAATTGGAGATTTCGTGAACCCGCCAACCCGAGGAACCACGAAAGAGATTCCATGAACTGGGAAAATATGGAAAGCGGTCAAATGGGCTTCAGAATTAGGGTGACAATGGTTCCCTAGGAGACGTGACTTCCCGAGGGTCAAATTGTATGTCTCAGAACTTAAGTGCAAAATGTGTACCATGAAAGAGGGGATGATATGGGAGTCCGACGGTCAATTTGTATATGGCAGAGGTGTGGGAGATATCCTCTAGAGTTTCACTCATTAATGGCATGTTTAAGGTTCATGCACGATGAAGCTTGCCAATTGCATATTCAGAGAAAAGTAGGAAGGTGGCGGGGACATGGAACGACAATTAAGGAATGGCTAATTATCGAAAGCGGTTGGTGACGCTTCAAAATAGGGATAGAAGATACAACCAGCAGAGGTGAGGGCCCGAGGGTCAAATTGTATATCTCGGGAATGTTGACCGTAGAAAGTGTAACATGAAAGAGGGTATGATGGTGCATTCTTTCAAAAAAATCGTATATCATTCAAATCCGGGTACTATTTTCTAGTCGTGGAACATTGGAAACACAATCCTGAGCCCGCCAGTCCGGGAACCCGCAATCGAAAAAGTCTTTGAGTATGGAACAGGGAAACGGTAGGTCGGACTCGATACATAGTAAATGTACAACATCATGGAGATACAACCAACTTGGGGCTAAGTATTGAAAGGAACGACATATGACCGGGCTCGTGACGGGGCATTCCTTAAGACAATTTGTATATCGCGGAACTCTGGGCACTATTTGCAAGTTGCGGAAGATTCGAAACACAATTTTGAGGCCGTCAATCTGGGAACCCGCAATTGAAAAAGTGTCCAAGTATGGAATAGGGAAACGCTGGCCCAGACTTGTTTTCGCTAATATATTGAAATTTGTAGTAGCTTTCCCATTACTTGGCAAGATCTTCTCTGCATGTTTCTGGACAAGTTCTGTAGAGATGATTAGTCCTCGAGGCTTTTTCTTATTAATGATGATGTTTACGGTTGTTGCATGATGGCGTCTTAGCATTAAACCTTTGGTGTTGCATATTTGGAAAGAAGTACGAGGATGGACAGAACAGGAAACAATGACTAGGAATTGGAGATGTCGTGAACCCGCCAACGCGAGGATCAAAAATAGGGTGACAAGGTCTCCCCAGAAGATGTGAGGCCCCGATGGTCAAATTGTAGTGCTCAGAACATTTGAATGCATAATGTGTTACACAGAAGAGGGTACAATGCCAGAGTCCGACAGTCAATTTGTATATGGTGGAGGTCCGTGTGCCAATTGTTTCGTACCAGTGTGTTCAGTTGTCACTAGTAAGACCATAATCAATGTATTTTGGTAAGGGTGCGAAGTTAGTGGGGATGAAAGGCAGCGAGAGATACTTTGAAACATTTGTGAACCCTTGTAGAGTGAAGCTTGTGAGTTTGAGGAGTCCGCGGTGGAATTGTAGATCACAAAAGTTTTGAGTGCAATATGTATATCACAGAACAAGAAGTAGCAGAGTTCGAAAGGGCCAACCCGACAACCACAACCATAAAATTGGCTAAGTATGGAAAGGAACATCGGTCGGTCAGATTCGTCATGTGAGGATATAGATGGAGATGAAGATATGTCAGCCCGCCAACCCTGGAACCCACGATCATAGAAAGGTGACTAAGTATATAACCAAAAAGCGATAATAAACGGGAAGAAGAAAAGGGAAAAAGGGCTAAGTATCTCACAGAACAACATCTATTGTTCGTCTATTAATGCCAATCTTTTCGAACCCCTGGTCAGTCCTCACGAGTAAAAGCATAAGTTGTAGATCACAAAAGTTCTTTGGGTGCAAGATGTATATGACGGAACAAGGGACATAAGTGTTGGATACCGCAAACCCGAGACCCGGTGGTCAGATAATTGGATAAGTATTGAAAGGGACCGCGGTCGGTCGGGGTCATGGTGTGAGGATATAGATAAAGATAAGCATCTGCCAATCCGCGAATCCAGAAGGCCATGATCATAAAGATGCGACTAAATATAGAACCACAAAGGGATAATAGAGGGGGAGAAAACAAGGAAAATTTATAGATAAAGTGTTTATATTTATTCCAATAGTATTCATATTAATATATATTAATAGATTATTTCTAGTCCAAATGCAAATCATCTTCCAATTTGCAGCATGTTGTTCGGTTCACAAATTTCGTTGAAACCCATAAGCAATAGAAATAAAAATAAAATGAAATAAAAAAATAATATATATATATATATATATGCAATATGTGTAAAATATTGAACAGGAACATGACATCAACACTTGAGTTTCCTTGTTGTAATAGAGTCATTAATTCATTCTATTTACGGGACCCCGAAGAATCAAAGCATGACGGGTCCTCCCATTTCTTTCTTTAAGTATAGGGCAGGTGCCACATAAGTATGGCCTATGACAAATTATTGTTCCATGTAAAATGTAAGGAGCAAATAGAGTGGCCTTTATTTAAATCGAAGTGCTAGGCAACATAAAGAAAATCTTGTCGTCCATGTTTAACGACACACAAAAAAAGTACAAAATAAAATAAAAAACAACACCAGAGATTGGAAAACACCATACAAAAAACTCAAATATTATATATTCAAATAAACTAGGTTACAAAATACAGCCGAGATTATTTGCCATAATGACTGTGATTGGGCCCGTCGCCAACAAAAAAAAGCAAATATGTACAATAGTGAAGCTTGTTGACAATCTTTTATAGATTTCAACTTGACCATCAAATGCTTGATTCGTAAAAACAACGAGTTGAATATCAATTTCGGGTCTTGGAGTTCATTGGTGCTGCCAACTAGATCTATCCCAGCTTTTTGAATAGCTTGTTTCTTCTAGATATGGCCTGCCAACATTGGATGGTTTTTCAACATTCCATACTTTGCTTAGTGTTAATTTCCCTCTGTCGTCGAAAACTTGGGGTTTAAGGTGCCTTCCTGGTAATGTTCCCAATCATTGACATCTGAGACAACTTACAGATGCGATTTAGGCCCAATTCAAAGACGAGGGAGTAGTTTTATGTGACGTCAACTTTGGGGGAAACAAATCATGTTAGCCAACAAAAGCTGTGATCTGAAAATAGAAGGCTAACTTGTTATGCTATGCAAGCACCCTCTACTTCAATAAAATAAACTTTACAGGACCTTGCTTCATGTGTTAAAATATGCAAGATGAATTATGTGTCAAGTTTTTGCATCTTCTTTTAAATGTTCATGTGTGAGGATATGTTCTTTTAAATGGTTAAATATGTACTTTAAATAAATACACAGCAACATAACTTGCAGCAAATAAACCATCAAACTCACAACAAGAACAAGATGATAAAGGAGTTCACCCCCCTCCGGGCTACATCTCATCGAGCCTCCATCAATGGACTTGGCTCTCTGGGATTAATTTGTCAAAAGTTATTTTACAAGCTACTGCTCAACTCCAATGGAAAAATAGACTGTACCATTGGGATCAGAACACATAAAAACCCCAAAAATGACTAATAAAACTCTGAAAACGGATCATGGCTCATCCGGGCATGACCTCTTCTACATGTGGCCATAAGCTTCCCTGAGCTTCTCTTTGGAAAAAACACCTGTAAAAGTCCTCAAAAGCCTCTGAAACCTGTCCCAATGTGTTCAGAGCATAACAATTAGCCAAAAATGATTATTCAATCACAGAAGACAAACATAGGCTCACCAAAACATGTCCTCAATCAATGAGGGCTTCAAGCTCCCTAGAGCTTGCTGAAACTTCAATGATGCAAAACCTGCAAAAGAAGCCTTCAAATGGCCTTGATAATGGTGCCAATGGATCCAGGACGTCCAAAAACCCCTAGCTGGGCTTTTACGGCACCTCAATCGGCCAAAAGATGAAAAAGATAGCCCTCCTGGAAGTCCCCCCTTCAAGCTTGTTGTCTCTGCATCTACAAAACCCACCCTTGTGTCATGAACCTGGCACACACGCAATTTAAAGCGTGAAAACCTAGCACCATGCGCAACCGCGCCAACGGTGCGAACTGTAGGACGATTATGGGCGCGCCAACCCCTAACCGCCTAGCACTTGGGCACATGTGGTCATATGACCTCGCGCTATGGCAAAAAGGGATAACGGTTTGAAACCGTTTTAAACACCCCACGTGCTCCGGTTGTGGTCACATGCAACACCATAAAACCACGGCTTTACATATTTGAAAACATAAAATCCGCGCGCGCGCCCATAGTACAAAGGGTATGGTCATATGGTATAATAAAACCACAGGCTAAACATTTAAAACCCCGCGCGCCCATTTCACGGTGTACAAGGGTCATATGGTTTAAACATAGAAAACCGCGGGCTGGGGCTAAGCCCCGGCCCGACCCCGTGCCAACCATATAACAAAGTAAATTTAAATAAATTTAAACCCATATCCATTACAAGAACCAACGCATGGCATAGTGGTCGGGCGGACTTTGTTAAGGCTTAGCCGGTGAGGGAGGTCCAGGGGTCGAACCCCACGGACTCCAACAAAATTTTACATATCAAACCAAAAGCCAATAAAGGGGTGCCACGTGGCAGCCCATGACTGGGCCACGTGGCACCATACCATTCGCCAATTAAATTCCACGTGTCAACAAATGATTCACCCAAGTCTGTCAATCAAACTCTGCCACATCATCACATGCCACATCATCGTACGGTCGTACGACCCTGCCACATCAGCCTGTACGGATTGTACAATCAACGCCCTTTTTTTGCCTGTTTGATATTTCGAACAGATTGCAATATCTCTCGCTCCTGACGTCCGTTTGAGATGAAACGAGTTGCGTTGGGTTCGCAACGACGAGGGCTACGCTCATGTTCGTTTTGAGGCAATTCCGAGAACGTTGATTTTTGAGCTAAAATTTGACCCCTGGTCCAGATTTTGATCACACCTTCCCACTGAAAGGCTTTTGGACCCACAAAAGCTTATGATTATCTGTCTGAGCGTCAATACTCTTCTGCTTTCAAGTTCTATCAACTGATTCTACTTGAAAAGTCTTTTTGATAATCACCTGGATACCTTGATATGCCTTGCACTGCAACTGACTATGTCCCTCAACCACTGTTCTCTGGCTGCTGCTGACCCATTGTTCTCTTTGTGCTTGGAAGACTTCCAACCTTCCCACTGAGAATCAAGTCCCTCTTGCGAACTCTTTGGCGTCAAAACAATCAGCTCTCCAATGGCTGCAAAAACTTTCCCGCGACATCTTGTCACAAGCCAAGAAAACCATCAATCTTGAAAACAAATTTATACAAGACTGAAAATGATGCCAACAAAATCTTTTTTCTCTTCAAACAAACTGTCACATCTTGTACTTCATCAAATCATATGGTGTTTTCCTGCAACTTGGTGTACTCAAAATTGACTTACAAGCCAACAACACCATCGACTAAACACAAGTCGAAAAACATGATCAACACAACATAGTCATCAAGACAACATCGACACAAGTCGAAACTCAGTTGAAACATATCAACCTTCCCAAAATGACAAGTCGACAAACATGATACACAATCATGTTACAATCATGAATCATTCATGACGAACCATCACCAAGTTCACTGCTTACACATACATAAAAACAAATGCATGTGCATGACTCTTCAACTCTCCTTCCAGTACAAACATAAGTACATAAACCTGAAACATGTGGGTACATAAGAGTTGAAATGAAAAAGATAAATGGCTGCAACAAGTGAACATCATATCCATCTTTTACATCCTCCTGGCAAAGTTGTGCAACAACAAGAATGCCTTCACACGAATTGCATTCACATGCAAACTTGCATCATACAAGTTATGATAAACTGTTGCAACTTGTCATACTCTTAACATAAATGCACACATAAAGCTGAAAAGTGCATTTACAACAGAAAATGCAAGCCTTACTTGCTCAAGAAATCCAACCATTTCTTACCAAGCCAACTCAACGGTGACTTTTTCTGCTGAAAATCGTCCTCTTGTGAATCATCTTGACTCACATTGATGATGGA
>ML807288.1:393420-405717 GCA_009831015.1 Picea engelmannii
CTGCAAAATGTTCCTCTGTTGAAGTACACAACTTCTTCCAACAACACAGATCTGGCAAGTGTATCAAATGTTGCAGATCACATTAGAATATATCTTTCGTCATAGGGGTGGCAGACATGGCGGCCCACAAAATGGTCTGGAATGTTTGGAAGTGACACCAAATATTACTCCATGCCCAGATATACACAAAAGGAAATTATAAAATTGGATACCCACGAACGTGAGAAACTATATGCACATTTGAATCAACATTATAAAATTACAGAACGTTTTATGCCAAAGTTGTAACAAACTTGACAGACAACTAGTTTCTATGTCAAAGAGTGTTGAGAGACATCTGGATGTAGTCACCGACTCGACATACAATCAACTTTTGATCACTGCTCCTACTAATGTCAAGTGCAAGAAGTCGTGATTGCAGGCTTCAGGTAGTTTCATCTTTAGGCATCCACACTGGCGATGACCCCAGGCTCCAGATAGCTTCAGCTTCGGACATTGACATTGGCAGTGGCAATGGGAACAATGCTATTGACTGTTGTGCGGCAATGCGATGAACAAGCAGGGTTGTCATTGTCAAAGCACTTAGACTGGAGTAGTGTCAGACATGCAAAGAAGATCGATTTTAGTGTTGCTTTGTCACGACAACTACAATTTTGCTTTGAGTCCATAAATATTTGGACGTTGGGTGTCATGTGCGATAATGACCTTGACATTAGGCACATGTTAGACATATATTATCTGACATTGTAGTGTTAATGCAATGGCCATAGTAGACGACGGCTCAATTGCATTGGCACAAGCAATATTAATTGTGTGATTAATCAACATCCTTGAAGGACGTGAATCCCAAAAAACACCTAAAACTTTTTGAACAACCGTGTGGTCAAAAAATACATTGCTCTATATTTAAAAAAATAAGAAATTGTAGGTGGAAACAGCTCTGGAATACACCACTACATTAAGGTCTCTTCTATGAAATAAAATGATTACATGAAGGTGGTAGCAAAAGGTGATTTTCAGAAACCAAATCATTACCTGAACACGCAAAACTTCTTGTAGAAGGTGGTAGTATAAAGTAATCCTCAGAAAGTGTTGCAAAGTCCATAATCCAGAATTCCGTCCGATTGAATTTTCCTAGTTACATGTTGATGCAAGCATTAGAAAGTTTTGAGAGCGTCGTTCCCTGGTTATATACCTACCTTCAAGTAGGAGGACAATATTTGTGCGAAGAGGGGCAAGCTCATCGACCCAGATGGAACCATATGCATAGGAATAGTAAAACAAATTGTGCAGTGGTGATAGAAAGTTGATTGTAAGTGGAGTCTGTTACTACATCCAGAGGACAATGAACAAACTTTGACAAAGAATATGACCTTCTGTCAAGTCTGTTACCACACCCAGAAGTAGCTCAACAAACTTTGAAATAGAAACTTCTGTAATTTTAGGATGTCTATTCAACCACCCATACAGTTTCTCATACTCGCGACAATCCAAATTTATAATTTCCTTCTGAGTATATTCGCGAATGGAGTAATATTTTGCGTCATTTCTGAATATTACAGACCATTTTTCAAGCCACAATATGTGCAACTCCTCTGACGAAAGATAAATTCTTGTGTGGTCTGCAAGATTTAATATACTTGCCAAATTTGTATTGTTGGAAGAAACTATATACTTCAATGAAGGAGCATTTTTCAGGTGACCTGAAAGTCTCTTCCAACTCCCAGTAAGAAAACAAAGAAGATCAACACACAAATCTTCAGTCAGGCCTTTCAACCATCCAAAGCATCGAATACAGGGACAAAACCAATCACAAGACACTTGAATTTTTTTTTTTTTGTGTTTGAGTTTTTGTTGGCTAACAAAGTTTTTTTTCGCTCAAAGTTGACGTCACATAAAACCATTCCCTCGTCTTTCAATTGGGCTTGAATGGCATCTCTAAGTTGTCTCACATGTCCATGACCAAGAACATTACAACGAAGGCACCTTAAAGCCTAACTTTTCGATGATAGAGAGAAATGGGAATAAGTATTTAAAATCAACGCTGGAGGATGATATTATAATCTTCTATAGATTTTTTCTTAATTGGTTTTAATGGTAGATGCCCTCGATGTTTACACTTATTAATGCCAATCTTTTCAAATATGTGTGTTGAATAGCCACCAATAGCACGAGTTAACATTCCCATATGCAAGCAAATTCTCAAATATGACAACCTGTAACATATGCACAATATTAAAGAGGGACATGACGTCAAGACCTTTGTGGATGACACGTTCATGGATGGTAGTGTAGTAGTACAACATTGCACTGTTACTACAATGATGCCTTTAAAAAACTAAAATAGCCAACACTTTTTTCAAATTCAAAATGGACACAATTTTTTTTATCAGATCCCATAATATTCACCTGTTTATGCATTTTAATGGGAGATGTCCTCGAGCTTTTCGCTTATTAAAGCCAATATTTTCGAACCTGTTTGGTTGGTTGTCACTAGTAAAAGCATAATTAATGTGCATTGGGAAGGACGGAAAGTATCGAGGATGGAGGGGAGCGATAAATGCCTTTAACTTTTCTGAACTCGGGAGTGGGTGAACTCGCGAAACTTTGAAGACTCGACTAAGTATGGAAAAGAAAGTCGGACATATGAAGTCATCGTAAGTAGAGGAAGGCTTGTGAGTTTGAGGAGTCTGGGGTTGAATTGTAGAGCACAAAAGTTTTAGGTGCAAGATGCATACTCCGACCACGGGTTACCAGAGTTTGACAACACCTATCTACAAACTCACGTTCATAAAATTGGCTAAGTATGCAAACGAACGATGGTTGGTCAGACTCGTGATGTGAAGATATAGTTGGAGATGACGGTTTTTCAGTTCGCCACACCGGGTACCTGCGAGCACATAAATGTGACAAAGTATAGAACCAGAAACGCATAATAAAGGGTAAGAACAAAAGGGAAAAACAAGCAAGTTTAGAAGAAATTGTCTAAGTATGCAAACGAACGGCGGTCAGTGGGACTCGTGATGTAAATATATAGATGGAGATGACGATTTGTCAATTGGCCACCCTAGGAACCCGCGACCACAAAAACATGACAAAGTATAGAACCAAAAACACATAATAGAGGGGAAGAACAAAAGGGAAAAACATGCAAGTCTACAAGAGGAAAAAGAAAGTGAGAGAAGAACTTTATCGCTCACACAACAACACTCAGTCTCATAACTATGAAGCCATATAAAGACATTAAATATGGGAAAAACATCGTCAACTATGAAATATAGTTGGATCCCGACAAACTCTGGGTCAAGCCGAAAGAGATGTTATTTACATCCACTGCAAAATTTTGCATATTATTTTATCTTAATAATATTTTATGGGGAGTGAACTATAAAACCATGTAACAACAAAACCAACTGCAGATGCATGACCCCAACATTGCAAAGTTGAAGAAAACAAGAGAAAGCAACAAATAACAACCCAGTTAAGAAGCACTAAAAGGCCCAACTACAGCCACATGACTTCAACCCTGCAAAGTTTAATCAAACAACAATAAGTAGCATCCATTGAACCAAGAAGCAAGCACCACCCAGCCAACCAGGAATGTCGGTGAACAACAATATTGGCCAAATTCACTGCACACAAGATTGTATCAAAAAATTCGAAGGAAAATGTATTGTAACCCATCTGTTAACCAAATATTTTAGGTTGTGAGACCTGTCAGGAAAACATTCAAAGCTGCCAAGACCGTCCAAAGGCTTGCCATTGTGAAAGCAATTAAGAAAGGCGTGGTTTTCACAGTTGCCATTTTTCAATGCTGGGAGCGATCAAAATCCTCTTGTAGTCCATCTTTGTATGTGATTACTACGACCAGAGAAGCAGGAATGTAATGTTGTCTTTGTCTCGTTCTTGATTTCCAATGTTGGACACAGAACCTACCTCCATCACATCCACAGTGACCCATAGGAAAAGGAAATCGTATTTTCTCCTCACATACAAAGATGTTCTGCAAGAGGATTTCGACTCAGGCATCCCCAACAGTCAAATTTCCCACCTGCAAATTGCAAATAGCAAGCGAAGCTAAACACGACACCTAAACCCACCCATCAACGGGGAACGACAAAAGGCCAATGTTCAACACATAACCTACCTCCAACACAACCACACTGACGCATAGGAAAAGGAAATCATATTTTCTCCTCACATACAAAGATGTTCTGCAAGAGGATTTCGACTCTGGCATCCCCATTATTCAAATTTCCCACCTGCAAACTGCAAATAACAAGCGAAGCCAAACACGACACCCAAACCCGCCCGTCAATGAGGAACGAAAAAAGGGCAGTTCCAATCGCGGTTGAAGAATCCCAAGCGTGCAAACTGCAACAAGACCAATAGGCAAACAAGAACAATAGGAACAGACAAATAAGAAATCAATGAACAAGTAGGAAGCAAGCATGAACCAGTGAACCAACAATGCCACTGAAGAACAATATTTCCCATATTCATTGCAGAGAACATTACATATAAAAAAACAAAAACGGAAGAAAATGTATTGTAATAGGCATGTTAAGTAAACATTTAAGGCTGTGAGGCCTGTTAGGTAAACATTTAAGTTTGTCATAACTGCTCTGTAAACATTTAAGAAAGAATGCAGCGTGGCAGGTCTCTTACGTACGGAAAAACATTTATTATATTATTTTATAACAATATAAAAAAATTAGTAACAATAGTTCGAACAATAGAGGCTATGTAAAAAATAAATATATTCAAAGGACAAACTAATATGAAGTCAACTAATAAAAAATTGACTCTCTATCTTCAAAACTTTGGATATCCAAACATTTCAAGAAAAAAATAAAAACTTAGAAAGACCATATATGATCAAAAACTTTGGATATGCTAACATACCAAACATTGGGAATAGCGAAGCTAGCAATAAGACCTTGAATCTGTTATCCAATCAGATCATGACATATATGGTATTTTTTATTACATAAAAATCAATGTTTTTAGTTCCCCGGTTCCAACAATAGATATTATGCAAATATTTTTAGTCAAAGGACAAAATAATATGAAGTCAACGAATTATCGATCGCTATAATCCCTCTACGCCTTCGACAGGGACTACTAATGTTTAATTAGTATAACATTTATCATTTTCAAAGTTTTATTAATTAATTAATTTTGAAAGTTTATACAAATTCTCTCTCTCTTTATATAATATTTATGAAATAGTGATATATTGATTTGAATTTTTAATGTAGTGTTTTTACATGTAATATATTTGGAATTTCACGGATTAAATATATCATAAATTAAAAATTAGATGTTGATGGAAAGGATAACCTTTCTCTTACTATTTAATTAGGATCGGTTTAAAATAATACAATGTTTCTTTATATTAACATTTATTTAATTTATGATATAGAATGAATAAGGAGATATGAGTTATGTGGAGGTATGGTTGTGTGGAGGTTAGGATGTGCGGGAAGGATTCTAAAGTATGCAGGAAGTAAAGAGTGATGGTTTTTCCTCACAACCTTGAAAATAACTAAATATGAAATAAATGAAGAATATGAAAAAAAATTGACTAGAATAAGATATAGAGAATAAAATGATTATGTAGCATTATAATAAAAATAATAACAAACCAATTATCTTACAGTATATTCCATAATACACTCCCCAATAATTCGTTGTATAATTATACTTAGAAATAATAATAATATTAATTAATTATTAAATATGATAATAGTAATTGTAATCATAATACCAATGTATTACTAAATTTTACATATTATTTATAATAAATTGAACAGGGAATTACAAAATTTATATTATCAAAAAACAAACTTACCATCTTTATTACAAAATTTAAAGTTATTAATGCTCATGCTCATATAAATGAAACTTTTAAAAATAATGTTTAATTAATATAACATATACCATTAAAGTTTATATATATATATATATATATAACTTTTAAAAATAATGTTTAAGTGATATACAATTAAAGTTTTATTAGTTACTTCATTACAAATTTTATATATATAGTAGTGTTGTATTGATTTAATTTTTTTTATATGTAATATATTTTAATGAAATTTTTGAAATTTCTTTTATTTGAATGCACTGAATATATCATAAATTAAAAATTTAATGTGGATGGAAAGGATAACCTTTCTCTTACTATTTGAACTAGGACCGCTTTAAAAAATACAAATTTTCCAATCATTAATATTTATTTAATTTATAATATAGAATGAATGCAGAGGTATGAGTTATGTCGAGGTATGGTTGTGTGGATGTTAGGATGCGTGGGAACTGGGAAGGAGTGTAAAGTGTGCAAAGGTTAGAATGTGTGGGAAGTAAGGAGTATAGAGTTATCCACACAAGAGATGATTCTTCCGCACAACCTTGAAAATGACTAAGTATAAAATGAATGTGAAGTATGAAAAAAATTGACTGACTAAGTATGAAACATGAAGAGTAAAGTGATTCTATGACACTCTATTGAAGATATTGGGAAGCCTATCATCTTATAGTCTACTAAATAACACATTGCCCAATAGCTCAGTATATAAATATACCAAGAAATAATAATATTATTAATTAATTATTAATAATGATAATATTAATTGTAATTATAATACCAATGTATTACTAAATTTTGCATTATTATCTATAATAGATTGAACATGGAAAGAATATTATAAAATTAAAAAACAAACTTACAATCTTTATTACAAAATTTAATGTTATTAATTGTCAGGTTCATATACGTAAATATAAATGAAACTTTTTGATGTTCGACAACACAGGTATTCCAATAGAGGACAAACACCTTCAGTAACCACTCATACAACCAGATCAAAGATCAACACACCGATTTTTTGATGTGGTAAAACCCTATGGGGATACGTCCACGGCCCCAACCAACGCGACCACTTGGATCAGTTTATTAATGCAAAAGAAAAATATTACAGAGAGATTTTACAAGAGAGTTTCTCATAATCGATCATCGACAAATGACCCTCCATGCTCTTTAAATAGAGATCATGGACCAATTGGGTGTTAATCCACAAATCAATGGTCGTTATGATCGCGGAGAATATGAACCATCAGATCACTCTATGTCAGGAACATATCACGTCTGTCGGATTTCCTAACTACAAATGCATACTAATGCATGCTAAAGAAACACACTTTTACCTAACGACACATTAGTCCAAGTAGATCTTAACTAACTCCTAAGTGTCTAAATATCCTAACATCCCCCCTTCATAACAACTTGGGATATGATTGAAGGATTTACAATAGTGACATAATAGGAGAAGGAAGGAGGCATTAGAACCTATCCCCCCTTGATGACAACTTCCTGAACTCCTAACATAGATCGAAGTTTGGAAAACTTCGCTTATATAAGAGACTTTGTGAAAATGTTTGCAACTTGATCTTCTATAGGGAAAAAGAGCACTTCAATAACTTGATCACGAATGAGATTTCTAATTAAGTGCATGTGTAGCTCGATGTGATTGTTGCATTGATGTTGAACTAGGTCTTTGGCAAGCTTGATGGCACTCTAATTGTCACACCAAACGCTGGTCGGATGATGTTACTGGAATCCAAACTCTGAAAGGATCTGTCAAAGCCACAAGGATTCCTGACTTGCATTTATCGTTGCTTGGTACTCTGCTTCTGCTGAAGAAAGTGCAATAACATGTTGTTTCTTATAGGCCCAAGTGATAGGTCCTGAACCAAGGCTAAAAATATAACCTGCAGTAGACTTCCGATCATCAGGGTCACCAACCCAATCTGAATCAGTGAAACCAACCAATAAAGGAGTCCCCCTTGAACTGTAATGTATCCTGAACTGAACTGTACCACAAACATAACGAAGTATTATTTTAACTGCTTTCCAATGGATTTCATGGGGTGTTTTCATATACCGGGCAACAAGACCAACATCAAAGGAAAGATCAGGACAAGTATGAGTCAAGTATAAGAGGCTACCAACTAACTGACGGTACAAGGTGGCATCAACTTCGGGAGAAGTACAAGTGGCAACAAACTTGACTCCAGACTGGAAGGGAGAAGAGGTTGGTTTACAATTGTCCATGTGAAAGCAACGAAGAAGGTCACAAGTATATTTAGATTGGGAAAGAAAAATTCCTTCATTGGTTTGCAAAACTTGGAGGCCRAGGAAATAGTGCAAAAAGCCTAAGTCTGCCATTTCAAATTTCTTCTTAAGGCTASTTTTCACATGRTTTAAAATTTTTGAGTCACTACCAGTAAKGATAAGGTCATCAACATAAAGGAAAAKGATTATGAGATGGCTTCCTACTKTCTTGGTATAGACATTAGGATCATAATGGTATCTAGAGAATCCAGTGGCAATAARAAAGTTGTCCATTTTGGCATACCAAGCTCAGGGAGCTKGTCTAAGACCATAAAGAGATTTCTTAAGGCGACAAACAAGGCTAGAGTCATTCTCGACATAGCCRGGAGGTTGTTCCATGTAGATTTCTKCTTGCAAATCTCCATGCAAKAAGGAAAAATTAACATCCATYTGATAGACCTCCCATTTATGTGAGGCAGTAAGGGCAAGAAAAAGGCGGATGGAATTCATTTTGGCTACARATGAAAAGGTTTCATTATAGTCATTTCCTTCAACCTAGGAAAATCCTTTGGCAACTAAYTGAGCCTTATGTCTTTCAACACTTTCATYTGATGCATACTTAGTTTTGTAGACCCATTTAGATATGACAAGTTTTCTTCCTTTTGGAAGAGGTACAAGATCCCAARCATCGTTTACCATTAAAGAAYRATACTCTTCATTCATTATTGTATCCCAATCTGGATGACMTGAAGCTTCTGCAATTGTCTCTGGATCATGAGTCTTTKAAACTTGAGCCAAAAGARAAGAGGCTCSCTGGAACTGTGAATRTGTCTGATGTTGATCTGAAGGATCACCGACAAGATCACTAGTTGCTTCTCATGTTGAATGGACCCATCTAGGAAGCGGTGAAGTTRGTACTGGTTTAGGTTCAAAGGACTCATTTGGAGGAAGGTKAGCAGGCGGAGGTGGATTTTCATCCTCAYTGTCATCACCTRAAGAAGAAACYAGAATAGGAACAAAAGAAGGCACAAACGTCAAAGATGGYTYGCAAGCCGAAGAAGGCACAATCGCYGAATTAGGCTCGCAGGCCAAGAGATTTTCATCAAATTTAACATCTCTTCTAATAATAATTTCATTACAATGTGKTTGAAGAAGTATATAACCTTTGACATCTTCAGAATAACCAACAAATATACACTTCTCACTTTTAGGCTGCAATGCTTTCCTTTTCTCATCAGGAATGYGATCCCATGATATACTGCCAAATACATAGAAGTGACTTACATCTGGTTTAATTTTAGTCCAAGCCTCTTCCAATGTTATATTTTTAAGAGCCTTTGTGGGACTRTGGTTTACTATTTAATTTGCATAGTTGATGGCTTCCACCCAATACGTTAGACTTAATCCCTTAGATTGGATCATGCAATTAGCCATTTCTTTTAATGTGCAGTTCTTTCTCTCAGCAACACCATTTTGTTGTGGTGTATATGGAACAATGTGTTGCATTCAGATGCCTTGTGTAGTGCAGTAACTTGTAAAATTGTTGTTCACATATTCGCCTCCATTATTTGTTCTTAACCTTTGAATTTGATGTCCAGATTGCTTTTCTACAAGGGCCTTGTAGGCCAAAAGCTTGTCAAAAAATTCGCTCTTAAGTTTTAAGAAGTAAACCCAAGTACGTCTGGAGAAGTCATCAATGAAATTTAAGAAATACTTGCACCAATAAAAAGAAGGAGAAGAAAGTGGACCACACAAATCACTGTGAACAAGTTGCAAAGGGATCGAGGCGTGCTAAGAGGCATATTTGTCAAAACTGTCCCAATGATGTTTGCCAAGAACACAACTGACAAAAACACCATCTCTGCATGAAACATAAGGAATACTAGTCACCATCGGTTGATTACATAGTTGCTGCAATGAGCGATAGTTTAGATGACAAAACCGCTCATGTCAAAGGTTGCTCAAGTCATCACTATGAGCAACAAAAATTGATGAAAAAGATGATGACCCAAAGTTGTCAAACTTGTACAACCTAGTGTTGGTGCGATTATGTGTTCAATATATTGCAATAATTTAATATGTCAATCTAGTGTTGTATTCAATAGGTTGATGCACTATATGTGTCAATAACAGATAAGTTCCTATGTCTTATGAATATATCCTACATAAGAAAACACTCTAAAAACAATACTCTATTTTCACACTTTTCAAGTAACACTCTCCACACAATTCAAAAATCAGAAAGCAAAACTCATAAACAATCATGTGATCTAAAGATCTCGATCAGGTGATGAATCTGTTCATTTACAGGCTCATGAAAGGGAAAGATGAACTTTGACACATTCTTAAAAGAAAGCTCAATCAATCTTAGAAGAAATACTAGGTGTAGTAAGACACTCCATTATAGGTGCAGGTAGGGTGAGATATGGAGGTCTTGATTATGCTTGTATTTACAAGATGTAGCCTAATCAATTATGGAAGAAACTCCAGGTGTGGTGAGATACTCCATTATAGGTTCATGTAGGATGAGAGATGGAGATCTTCATTGTCCCTGGATTTTCAAAATAGAAGCAAACACTAAAAGCATTCAATCTAACAAATAGTTGTCTACATCCACACACACAAGGATAACAAGTATTTTACTTAGAAATCTATGTTGCACTTAGAAATATTACTCACTCAGAATTACCACACATCTATATTGTATGCTATCAAGTGTATTACTGAAACATAACAGGAATAAAGTTAGATGCTATGATCAAACACAAAATTATTCTATCCACACACAAAAACCAGAATTATATTCACAAATAAATACAATGAAGCTTACCTTGGTTAGATTGGTGGGCCCTTGGCGTACCAACAAGGTAGCTTTTAAAAGAAACTTACAGAAGGGAATATTTGATCACACACATAGATTCCATGAATTGCAATTTATATCATTACGTTAGAAACATGGGTAGAATCAACAGTCTTCAAGAATCAATTCTACAACATAACAATTCTTAACTATGTCTCTGTGTCTTTCTATAATCTACGAGGCTCTCTCTTTTAAAAAGAAACAACCACTACAATCAAAGTTTGGAGATAACATCAAATGGTTGCACAAATATTACAATTGGTTGATGTATCGTTTTTCAAGGAAACAATTTCATCCTCATGACACGAAGTGCATGAGGATGAAGTGTCCCGTGGTATTCAACGAACAAAGGAGGTTCAGGCCAACAAACTCCTTGGACCCGTTGAGAGAAAACTCGTTCAAACACCCAAGCCTACAAATGCGGAACTGGTATCATACACACACAATTGGAACAAGAAGACTGGTACTGGACGCACACAGTCAAATATATCGGTACCAGACTACACAGGAATAGGTACCGGATGAGCGCAGAAATAGGTACAGGACGAACACAACATTGGTACCGGATGAGCGTAGAGATAGGTATCAGATGAACGCATAAATAGGTACGAGGAAAATGGAATACCGGATGAATTTTGAAACGTGTACCAGATGAATAGGAAATGTTTTATAAGGTCTACTTGGACCATTAAAAGTAATTAGAGAGCATTTAACATCAATCATTCAATTCCAATCATTAAGAAATCTCATAAATCATGATTAAACATAAGTTACCTCGTATATACACAAGAATGACTAAAGATGAAAATAGGCAAATAGTGCATATGTCCGAGGCAAAGTTGGTCAAGATATAGGACAATATAAGGCAATTGGAGGTATCAAAAAGGAGACTCAACATTGTTGATGATTTCAGCTATGTGAGACATTCTATAGCTTACAAACCTGTGAGATGTTGACCATTGCAGCTATGTGAGACTTTCTCCAACTTACAGACCTGAGAGAAATCCCCTAAGAAGGTTACATGGTTCCTATCTAAGATAGAGCTGGAACATAGAGATGACCTTTTCCATTCAGAGAGTTGAGAATAACTCCAGATGATTATCCTGTAGGAAAGGCGATCTATTGAGTTGGACGTGCCTGTGTGTTAAGCCCTAATATTGGCTCATTACCCCTTAATGGGGGCATATTAGATTAGTAATGCTATTTTATTTATGTCGGCTTTAGGCCATTAGTTGTAATTTAGATTAGTAATGTTATTTTAATTATGTTGGCTTTAGGCCATTATTTGTAATTATACCTCCTAGTCTCCTATATATACCAA
>ML807289.1:36289-58451 GCA_009831015.1 Picea engelmannii
CTCAAAAACGATTTTTCACACATTTTTACCACCCATCTTCCGAGGACGATTCCAAGAAAAACAAGATGAAATTTGAGAAACCGAAAGAGGTGTTTTCTCTGAACGGACCAAATAACAATAACCTCTTCCATTTTTCTCGTAGATATTACATATTGGAAGAATTGATAGCATCTTTGAGCCCTTTTGTTTGGGATTCAAGATTTTCCTATTTGACACATATTTTTCAAATGCAGATCTCAGACAGATGGATATGAATTTCATAAATCTAAGAGAGATTCTTTCTCATAACAAGTTTATAGGAAAAACCTCCTCCATATTTTACACATATGTCATTTTTTGGGAGAAATGAGCTCATCATTTCATCCCTATTTGTGTAGTTGTTCGGTCTATTTTTTGGGGATACAGTGTCAGATGTTAATGTAATAGGTTGCTCTTTTGGGGGGATCAGTTAGATTCGAACCCATGAGCTTGAGGTACTTATATATATCTTGTAATTTTGATGTAAAAGGGGGTTGGAACTTGTTGAAGAAATATTTCCCATTATTTTAATCAGCTCACAGATCCACAGTTCATCAATCCAAAATACAATTGCAGCAGTTACAGGATTCATGTCTCAATATTGGTGGTGAAGTACCTCTATCTTTGTAATTTGTTTCCATTGTGTTTCTTAAGTTATTCATATTCTAAATTATGCAAAGAAATTTAAATAATAGAATGTTTTGAGATATACACTATGATCCTGGCTTAGACATAATTATCAATGTTTTATGCTTAAGGGATAATTCCAGGATTATTTATTCCCCTATTATAACCTCGTCCTCTCATATTTTTCCTCCAAATCCAAAATCAATATCAAATAATCCAACAAGAATGCCTACCTTTCCCTATAGGGTTGTCTGTAGAACCGACCCTTGACTAAACTTCAACTTGTGACTCCATTTCCCAATGGTTTTTCTTCCTATTTCGACCAACTCCAATCAAAAAACCAAACCCTGAACTAGATAGCTAGCCTAATATCTTCTTTAAAAAAAATATAAAACTTATAGAGAGAGCCCTCTCTGGGTCTAGGAGGGCTAGGTCCTAGACTTAAAAGTGGTTAGTGGTTACCTATGTCAATTTCTTCCTCGTCCTGAGAAATTACAGAGTGCTAACACGTTCCTTTTTCGAAATTAGTCTACTTGGTCCGAAAAAGAGTTAAACTTACACCAAATAGACATTCTTTCAAATCCATTTAGAGAGTGTGAAAGAGACAAGTTCTCTCGAAAATATTTTCTCTTTTTAGAGAGTCAGAAAAGAGATTAAACAAGACTCAGTGGGAGTCCCATAGGTGAAGGTCGAAATGCTTATGAGTAAGAATATGAGGTTCGAACGCAAATTCATATCAAAACTTATAAGGGACTCTCGGTCCTATGGAATAATCTTTGCATGGGAACCAAATGGCATAAAGGTTCTAACTAGGGAACCCATGTTTTGTAAGCCTCTACCACTCAATAACGAAAGTTGTAGTAGCATTACGAAAGTTATGTATCGCTAATAAATGGGTTCATACCTAAGGCATACGGATCATAGTCATAGGAAAATGTAAATATGAAAAATGGATTGAGAACTTATCCTATATTCTATGGATAGAAAATATTTGTCGAAGGAATGAATGGGTGTTGTGATGCTAGAGACCACGAAAATCCATGGACAAAACCACCAAAACCAACTCATTCCACTGCACTATTAGTGCACTAGGTCCAAAAATTAGCATAAACTATATAAAGTGGATAAACATTTTCTACTAATAGTAAAAATAAACAATTTTACCATATCAATTGGGTTTTTTACCCACATAGTGCATTTTAGACCATTTTATCCATGATCTTCAAGTGTCAATTGCGAGAGCTACGATCAACATAATTAACAACCATCTGGACCAAGTAAGTTCCCTTCCCCACCTCTTCATTTCTAGTGGTTTAAATTTCAAATTAAGTCCTCTTTTTTTGAGCTTTTGAGGGTGCAACATACAAATTAAGGTGTACAGGAGCTATAGTTCATCGAGTCGCATATATGCAAACATGTACACAGGAAAATCAAAGCTTGTCTGCGTTTATGTGGCCCTACACACGATTGTTAACACTGCATCCCACACATAAGTCTGCAAACACATTTTTTGATGGATTTAACTCAAAAAATGGTATTCCTTTTTCAGGATGGTGCTTGAATGGAGAGAGAGGGAGCATGAGTAGGTAGATGCAGTAGTGGAAAGAGATACAAGGGCCCAATTGGCTCTAAAAAGATGTGGCCTATATAAATTTTAGGCTCTCAAAGGAATGACGGCTCAAGTGAGGTTACTCCATATGCTAGTAAGCTTATGGGATCCGGAGACAGAGGCCTTCAATATTGATGGGAAACCATTGAGAATTGAAGTAGATGAAATCTATTTTCAATCTCATTGGGGTGAGGTGGTGAATCTAAAATCTCGGGGGGCTGGGGGTGGTATGAAAATAGAGGATTACATTGCCACCCATGGTGTTGCAAAAATAGATAAATTAGGGAGCCAACTCCCCATCAAGGTAATCGAAAACCTGAGTTTGAATATCATTGTTCTTGTCCTTACATGGATCTTTGGGTCACCCTCATTGCACTAGGATTCAATGTCACTCATGTTTTACGTAGTGGAGTGCTTGCAACCCACGATTTATTATTGGTGTACCTCATTGTTGACTAACATGAAGATTCAGTTGACAGATTGCAAACAAGGAAGAAAGAGAAACTTTGGGTTTGCATCCATCTTGTGTATTTTTTTCTTTGAGTGAGTTTCAGGTTTGAGACCTAGAGTGGAGATCATTCCACACAGACCACATGATCCAACCATGTCACGGTGGACCAATGTGATGAGGTGGTTAGGAGGTGGTAGGGTGCCAACCCCCTACAACGATGAGTTATTTTTCTGGTGGTGTCGATAGGTGATATCCATTGACGACTACCCCTATGTTGGGATTGATTACAAAGGGGATACGGATATGTCTCTACCACTAGGCTTTGCCTACGGTGATATAGGCATGAATTTTTTTTTGAATATTTCATTTTTTTTGTGTTTTTCAAAAAGAATAAAAAACGCAAATATTTTTGTATGGTATCAAGTATTAACAACTAGCTTGTCGTACAGATGTAGGTCCACGACGACTAGATGGATTCCCAACAAATTGATGGAAAAACCAAGGAGATGAGCATGTGGGTGGAGATGTGGATAGAATTCTACAAAATGTGCATGGGAAATTGTCTCGTTTAATGCACAGGATTCCTATGGTCCAGGTGGAGGATCTGCCAGAGGCTATGCAATGGAAGGTGGTGGGTGTGCCCTATGCGTGGGTGTGACTCTTTCGACATCTTTCAAACACTATATTTTCCTATCATGATACGCATCTGGCACCACAGGCGTAGATTCCATGGTCATATATATACCGGCCATATATGTATTTTGAGGGTGTGAGCCCCAATTTGTATTATGACACCATATTTTTTGAAAATATGAAATATAAAAACATTGGTCCTCGAATTTACTTATATGTGTTACAATGTGTACATTGGTTAATGTGTTTTCTTTACTTTAGTTATGTGAAAAATGCCAATATAAAACATAATTATCATATGCATCAGATACATAATTGGAACTTCTAGACATGTGATTATAAGTAATAAAATCAAAGTATCATTCCAAAAGTCATACCTGTAGGAATAATCTAAGTAGAGTAGGGTTTCACACATGGTAACTGTTGTTTAACTGACATACGACTAACTGGGAGTCCAGGCAAACCTCTAAAAACCGAACATCATGTGAAATGGCATCACGTAATAGTTATATAATGGTGTTATACTTAGCCACATTATTCGTTGATGGCTCAAGACAAATGCCACATGAAGACACCAGTTGGCCCTTAGGTGAGTAAATTACCCATGCAGTGGAAGCCATGTTCTGTGTATGATGACTGGCACCGTCTGTGAATCCTAAGTAAATAGAAGACTTCGTTGACATCTACCAACCAAGGGAAAATCTAATAAGAAAGTCGTTGACACAAAGGAAGAGATATATATATACTAAGATACACTAGTATACAAAGATTTACGCCAAAGATTAATGGCTCAAGCATAATATACTTTCAGGTATATCCCATTTATGGGCTCAGCCAGCATATTCCCTTCATAATCCTCCAATTAATAGGCTTATTTTTCTAAAACACTTCGCACGATATAAGGATCATGCCACATGGGGTTGAACTTTCCTTCCCCCAACATTTCTTTGGCTTGGTCATACAATAGGACCAATTCACCCTCAGTGTATTATCGAGGACAGAAAGACTTATCATATTGAACCTTAACACGTCGTTTATTCACTTTGATAGTCATAGAGGCATAACGATGTTTCTCATCTAGGCACTCTAGGTGTATGAGGCATACTTTGAGATCGCAAGTGTGAGGTAGAAGCTCAATTTCCTGTTTAAGGGAAGGGATTTTGCATTCAATCGGAACGATCGACTCCACACCATGTACTAACTAAAAAGGAGAAAAAACGGTGAAAGTATTAACCAAGGTTCTATATGCCCAAAGTGTAGGGTAAAGCATTAGGTGTCAGTCATATTTACTATGACTGACATTTTTTGCAAGATGCTCTTGAGAGATTTATTCACATCCTCTACTTTTCCATTTTCCTGGGGATAATAAGGGGAAGAATGAACACTCTTAAACCCTAGTTTTGATGCTAACTCATTCATCATTTCATTATGAAAGTGACTTCCGTGATGAGCAACAATCTCCTTTGGGATTCTGAATCAGGCTATAAATTGGTTGAATACAAAGAATGTTGCAGTCTTTCCATTGGATTTAATGGTAGGCATGGCCTACACCCATTTAGTGAATTAATCCATGGCCATGATAATATGTTGATGCCCCCCAATCAAAGTTGGTTTACAGTCCACAAAATCCACCCTGCACTTGGTGAAGGGACTGACGGTGATGACTGGGTAAATGGTGGTTAGATGCGAGTGCATTTTCCAAGAAAACAGCTGGAAAGGGTGACACTTCTTGATCACTTCAACACAATCTTTAAAACATGATGGCCAACAATAACCAGCTCGCAATATGTTTTGGTTTGTCGCAAGCCCAGATAGATGACCACCACAAGCCCCACTATGACATTCATTAAGAACAAACTCATCTTCCTCGTAATTCAAGCAATGACGCAAAATATTATCCACTCCTCGACGATACAAAGTGTCGTCGATATTAAGGTAGTTTTTAGATTGATGTCGTATGCATCGTCGATCGTCTCTTGACAGATGTTGGGGTAACTTCAAGGTTTGAAGATAAATCAAAATGTCTCCATACCAAGGGTCTGAAGAGGAGATAAGGAAAATATGTTCATCCATGAATGAATCTTCGTGAATGACGTGTTCATCCAGTTGAGGGAAGTCTGATATCAACTCAGAAAAAACTAGTGATTTATTATATTTCATCGAAGAAAAATCGAGGTCAAATTCTTACAAAATAACAATCCACTTATTGTATTTTCCCCCTATGATACGACTAGTAAGGACATCTTGAAATGGATTGATATTAGCAACTACAATATATTTTCAAAGAAATATATAATGTCATAATATTTGAACTACATGTATGGAAGCCAAGGCTAGTTTCTCAACATGAGAGTATTTAAGTTCAGGATCAACTAAGTTCTGACTAAGGTAGTAGACAATGTGCTCATGGAGCTCATCATCCTCCTGAACCAGAACCATACCAATCGTCCCTTCGGACATAGAGATATAAAGAAAATAATCTCTACTTTAGTTTGGAGGCTTCAGCAGAGGCGTTGATACCAGGGATTTCTTAAGAGTATCGAAGGATTCCTGGGCTCACTCATCCCATATAAACGGAGTATCCTTCTTCAAATAACACATGAAACCCTTACTTATATTAGCATAGTTCATTATGAACCGATGGAAGAAGTTAGACTTCCATTGTAAACCCTGAAGTCGACGAATGTGGACGAGGGAGGCAATCGAAGTATTTCCTCAACCTTCATAGGATCCACCATGATCCCATGCTTAGAGACTAAGAACCCTAAAAGATGGCTAGACCTAATGCAGAAGATGCACTTGTGAGGGTTCAAACAGATGCGATAACAATGACATATCTCAAAAACTAGTCGAAGGTGAGTAGAGTGATCTACTCTCTTATGAGAGTGAGCAGCGATATCATCAAGGTAAGATTCGACAATATGCTTGATATCGTGAAAAGAAAAGGTCATGGCTCGTTGGAAGGTTTCTACAGCATTTTTAAGGCCGAAAGAAATTTTTTGGTATGAAAAAGTACCCCAAGGACAAATAAACGCCATCGTGTGTTGATCCTTGGGTTTGATATAAATTTGATTACATCCTAAAAATCCATCCATAAAATAAAAAACATCATTTCCCGCACACTCATCTAGAATATGATCAATTAAAGGAGTCGAGAAGTTGTCTTTAGGACAAGCCTTATTCAAGTCTCGAAAATCCATACACACATGGATGGTTCCTTGTATCTTATTCACAAGAACGGGGTTGGACACCCATTCATTCAAGGGAACTGGGTAGATGAAACCATCATTAAGTAGATATTCTACCTATGCCTTAATAGCAGGGGCCTTCCTAGGATTAACATCTCTCGGACGTTTTCGAACAGTTCTAGCATCTCGATAAGTCTTAATCTCGTGTTCGAAAATGAGAGGGTCGATTCCTGGAATCTCTTCATCTGACCAAGTGAATATGTCATGAAATTATTTGAAGAGATCGGTGTAGATCTGTATCTCTTCAAGCAAACAATCCACACTGATATATACGCTTTCAAATTTTCCAGGAATTCGAGAGATGTCGATCGTGACGGTAGGAGAAATATTCTCCATGTTTCCTTTGGCATACATTCCATGTGTATCTAATGGAACCACGATGTGACTGACAATCTCACTCAAGGTAGATCTAAATTTGTCTTGTTTGATCCTAACAAGCTTTGGGAGGAAGTAAGAATAATGGTGCATATCGTCCCATGGCCTATCAAGACCATTCATGGCCTCTAAGATGGCTTCATCCGAAGGTAAGGTGTCATCAAGGAAATCATGCGAACAAGATGATTCGGTGGCCCATATGGGCTTTAGAACAAGATCCTCCTCGTTCATCTATGAGGAGACAGGATCTGGGTCAGCAATAGTGTTAAGAACATGATCTTGATACGCAATCATTGCTGTTGATAGTGACATGCCATTCCAATATGTGAATAACCTTCACAGGACATGGTCGGGGAAGGTAGGGTCCAAGGATCATTGAAATACGAAGTATGGAAAAGAATGGACCTCATCAACAAAGAAGACCTACTCGACATGGCATAAATGTGATGAATTGGTGCCATGAAATCAAAGGTACCCATGAGGGAGGAATACATTCTGACACCAATATCCTCAATTTTCAGCTGAGAATTATCGATCACTTGGATTGAAGGTCCAACTGATGCATTAGGACTAGTATGCGCAAAGAATAACTGATCAATATTCATTATTTTCCCTTCGTGAGGAGATCATAAAGTGTGGAAAAGAAAAGACATGATTGTGGTCATGGAATGTATCCAATTATTCCCTAGTAATAAATTATATTCAAGGGATGCATTAACCACCTCAACATACACCTCCACTATATTTCCACCTAACTGGACTAGAAAGGTGGGAAGAATTTTTGGGGGTAGAAAAGGATGAACATCAAATGTGGTCAACATAGTCATAGATTTAGAGAGAGTTGGAGAGCCAATGGCTTTCCAACAGGTTAAGGATATCACGCACGTTGCAGCACCTTCATCAATAATAATTTGTTTGATGGTATACTTCGTGTAATCCACATGGATTTGAAAGGCCACGTGGTAGGGAAAGCAAGGCTTAACATCCATGATGTTAAACTTCATAACCTTTGATCCACATGGGTTTAGAGCTCCTAACACAGATAAAAAGGCATTCCTCTATGAAGGACATGTCTAGAGCACCAAAAAAGCCAACATCGCACAAGGAGTTTGACCCGGATCTTCGATAATCGAATAGTTATGTGTAGCTCTGGCATTGGGATTGTGGGAAGAGAGTTTCAATACTCCTTTCGAAATATGAGGCGGAGGCTCTGGTTTTTAGATATGCAAATATTTTTTCGGAGGAGGGGGAGAATATGGACCTAAAACAATATATGAAGAACCATAATCACAAGATCAAGTGCCTATGTCAATCTCATACTTCACCATACTAACGCAAATATGGTCACCTTCATGCGTCGGGGGGGTTTTATTCCCACTCGACGCATATCTGGTGTTGAAGGAGCTCGAAGCCATGTGTTGATTATGTGGAAATGGATTATTCATCACAGTGGGAGTTTGAGATAAGATCCTCGAGGATTCCTCAAGTTTGGGGAATAAGTGGGTAAGGTGATCATCTTTACAAAGTTTACAAGGAAAATTCACCTTTCGCTTTTCTTTCTTGCCCTCACCATCATTGTTATTCGTTCTATCATTGTTATCATTGTCCTTGGTTTTATTATTATTTCTCCCACCCTTACAATTATTACCTCGTCCTTTCTTTCTATTCCCTCTTGGTTGTTGGTTACCATTTGGGTTGGTCGATGACTGTACAGAATGCACATTTGTCGACTAAATGGGAGTGGAGGATGAAGACGAAGCTTGTCCTGCTACAAAATGGCTTAGAGAAAACTCCTTCAACCGATTCATCACCAAGTCTGTAGACTTAGAATTTGTAGAGCCTATGATTCCATCGACATGAGACCTAGGATTTTGTCTAGGGTCATAATTTGACTGCAACGCGTCAAGAATAATTTCATATAACATCCTAGATTGAGCATATATGAGGTACAATTGCTAGGCTTTGAAAATAGATTATTCCTCAAATGTTACCTCAGATGTAGAAACATCCTTCGAAATATAAGGCAATAGGGATTTAAGGAACAATTCCAATAGGAAATCTGGAGGAATGTAGGATTTAATCAACCTCTTTCTTCTATGCCAATCTTGGATATTGTCTGAGATATGTGTGGCCTTATCTTGGCAGAAGGCCGAAAAAAATTCTATGTCAACATCATAACGAATCGACAACTAGAAATGGTTGAGAAAGACCAAAACCATCTGATTAGAATATATGTATGTTCCCCCTGGTAGCTCAATGTACCATTTTGCTGCAACCCTTGTGAGTGTGCATTGAAATAGTCTCAAATGAATAGAATCTCCATTAAGGGAATTTGATGAGCACCAAATATGTAAAGTAGTAACGTGATCACTTGGATCCTCGCCAATCTTACCCTCAAATTTTGGAATGTCCGAAGGAAGCTTGGTGGGGATGGGGGGGGCATGATGGATCATGATGCATCGAGTCATTCATAAATCTTGACAAATCTAGAAAATTAACTGTGGCAAGAAAAGGGAGTTGGGGTTGCGGCATCTGAGCCCATGCTCCTAGGAAAGATTGATGTTGAGGGATTGCAAACCATCTAGGGTTCTGTTATATACCATGTATTTGTTCGTTCTGGTAATATCCTCCTCCAAAATTATTCATAATAGGTTGTATGGGAACCATAACTTTAGGAATAGTATAATGAGGGTTATAAACATTGTCCTTAGATAGAGGAGCTTCAGGCTAGGGGTTTACCATAGAATGAGACTGACTCCCTCCAAGTGGAAATCCATAGGTTAGAGGAGGATTCATAATAACAAATGTGTTGGTCAGAATCGATGTGGAGGAGGAAGGGGGAAAGGATGGAACATAGGAAGTGGCTTGTCTGCCCAGTTGAGTAATAGGATTAGACCTGGGAGGGAAAGGAGGTTGTTGACATAGGGGCAGACCCAGGGTTTAACGCTTCAACAGTGCACTAACAAAACTCTAACTACCAACCCTTTCAAAAACACCTGCGAAGAAGGAGAACTCTCACCCGAGGTAGAAGCTGGGGGGGTTACAGGATGCAGGTGTTTGTAACCAAGATGGGACACAGATCTGTGATAGAAACACTTCGCGGAGTATTCTATTAACACTTACAATATTATATGCATTAGTTCATTAGATTTCATAACATCATGGAACATACCCTAATAGATATCGGCACAGTAACAACAAAGATTAAGCATTTCTACCACTTAGCACATAGCATTAAGTTAGATCTAACATTCATTCATCCTTAACACAAGTAAATCACTAAGAAACAACATATCTATCTATTATCCATAATAACCAAGGAACTGAGCATATTCATAGAATAGACAACAAAGCTCAAAGAAAACCAAAGACACAAGATATACGTAGTTCACCCCAGTGTGGGGGTACGTCCACCAAATGTTTTGTCTTCTTTATTATTCTTCAATCTCTTACATTCATTTTCTTTCATGCACTAAGCCTCAGAGTTGAGCTTCGCATAGGATAAGAGATCTACGCACTGAGCACCAAATCCTCCTTCCAAAACTAGGTCAAAGCATAGAGCCAACTTCTCTATCAAGCACAAATCCTTACATACACATTATGGTGCACAAAGAAAATCAGAACTACTTGCACTTAGCCATTATCCTTCTTTGACTCCTATTCTACACTACATTCTTACATGTTTATACTTTTACAATCCCTTACAATAAGGCCTAATCATGGGTAAACCCCATGGGTCGACATCCCATAACCCATTACAAAAACCCTAAAGAACCCTATTGAGTCTCCATTTTGACACTTCTAATGCCCTATATTATCCTGTATCTGAGCCTATTTTGCCTATGCTATAAGTATAGACTTGATTGTTTCCTCCATAAGTACACCTAATGACCTTTTTCATGTGCATAGAAAGGTAACCTATGATTAAATCATGATTTGTTTAGTTTTTTGAATTAATTCGATTAAATGTTTGATTTTGTATGATCCTAATAGTTTGACTCCTAAGCAGTTTTGATCTGGTACATCACTATTCTAGTACTACAACTACAACGCAATATGGTACCCAAAGCTCCACCTATTCCGGTATTGATCGCTCAATGTTATTCTGGTACTCGCACAACCTGGCATCCAGTACTAACACAAATCAACATCCATTCTGCTACCTGCACACTCTGCACCATTCTGGTACCAAGTCTTCCACGCATTTCGATACTGCCCATGTGCCTAATCTGGTACTCAGATTTGCGACTGTGTGCATTCTGGTACCAAACCCCTATTTCCATAATTCACTTGTTGAACAAGTATGTTGATGGATATTCCAAGAAGTCAGTTGGATCGAATTCTCTAAATCAGTTTTCAAGATCACGATAGACTTCTTCACTCATGCACTTCATGTCATGAGGATGAAGTCCATCCCTAGAGATTCAATGTGAAATACTAGTTGTAATATTTTAAAAATTGTTTGATACGTATCCTTAGATCTTGATAGTATCGTCTCACCTTATTTATAGGGGATGATGTATAGGCGATAGGATAGGATGAATGTAATGAAGAAAATTGTAAGAACTAGATGATACATATTTTTTTATGTACGAGAGGATGAACTTTTGATTCAATTTATGAGTTGAAGAAATACAAACAATCTGTTGTGCAATTCCTGAGTATGATTAGAACGTTTTAGTCTATTATATTTTTAGAGGTACCTTGTTGGTTCGGCAAGGGCCCACTACCCCAACCAAGGTAAACCTCCATGTATATGCTTTGTGTGATTGCATGATTATTTAACAATGATTTGTTGTCAATGATTTCAAATACATTTTAAAAGTTCAACATAGAATCATTTGTTTCTAAATTGGTGTGAGTAATCAAATACTGGACCAAATAGATAGTTTTTTTTTCTAATACTACAGGTTCACATTTAATTGTTTGATGTGTGGGATTTTTAAGAAAATGTTATTTTGAGTTTGTGATTGTAGTGTTCTCAGTAGGTACAGGAACCATAGGACTTTATCTCTCATTTTCATGTTCCATAATGAAGTCTCTTATTCATGTTGACTATTCCCTGTACTAGAGAAGGTTTGTTTGAATAGAACAGAGTTAGAGTTGATTTTTGTTTCAAGAGTGACTGAGTTGATTGTTAATCATTGTTTTTTATTGCTACAAGGAACAAGATCTTAAGTTCATCTCTCTAATTCATAAGCATGGAATGAACAGACTTGTCACCTAAGAAAGAACCTTTTGATTGATTGTTTGCTTGAGAAGTTTTATTATCAGTTTTCTCTTCTAAGTTTGAAGTTGTGTGAAGTAACTGAGAGACTGTTTGCTTGATAACTGACATATAAATGAGTGTAATATATTGAACATATTTATACACCAAAAAACCCCTTAAAAATCCCACAAAATAAGTGAGATCTACGATCTCATCTCCGCCTGGGGGCTCCATATTTGACCAACCTGTCGAAGTCAAAAAGGTGGTTAAACCTGACCAAGGTTTCCTCAAAAATTGGTCGAGGGACAACAGGCCCCTAACACTCACCTATGACTCATCCCGAGTCACTTTGATATGGGCAATTTTGCTTCAAAGGCCTCAAGATTAACTTGAGATGCCTCAACTTGATGCTTCACTTGAGCCTCCCACTCAATGAGCTCCCAGATCGTCTTCTCTGTAACAGGCCCTTCCAGGCATTGTTCCACTGCTGCAACAACTTGGTCCAATTGTGAGCTTTGTCCCTCAATTTCTTCGAACACCTTGCAGGATTCATCCAACATAGGTTGTAGCTTCTACGCGACTTCCATTACCGTGCCCTAGAGGGAAGTGATCTATTGCAGCACTGCGCATTGTTCCTGAGATCTCTTCATTCTTTCAACTATAGTGAGCAGTTTCATCTATGCCTGCACGGAGGAGGCATGTTGTTGTGCCTCCTCTAACTTTGCTTCCATTTTCCTTAGGTCTAGATCTTCTGCAAGGCATTCATAAGTCTGCACACTTCTATCACTCAGTTATTTGCATTCTAAGGTGAGGTCTCTGATCCTGCCTACTACGTTCTTAGAGGATTCCTCTCTATGGTCGTGCACCTCCTATGGAGTGTTCGGTACTACTTGGATCTCCAACTTTGTTATCCTCACTTGAATCTGATGGATGGTCTCAACAAGCTTTGCCACTTGAATATCAACCAACTCTTGTTCCTTTTGTGCCAAGCCTAGCATAGAGCAACATGATTTATTCACTGCTTCTTTGACCATAGCCCATTCTACGAGCAGCTGCTCCTTTTCTTTCTGTAGCTTTTCTTTGTTCTCCTGGATCATCGCTTGAAATTATTCTTTCTCATTTTCATAGGCAGTTACATAGTACCGCTCTACTCATAATTTCTCTAAGACTTCATCTTTATATTGTTTCAAGGCTTCTGTATCCTTTTCCTTTTCTTCCTAGATTTTCTGAAGTCAAGCCTTTGTCGCATCTTCTAGTCTTCTCAATTGGGTTGGTTCATCCACCAATTCTGCAATCTGTGACGAGGAAGGCACAGTAAGTACTGCGCAGACCCAATAAATAGATTGATGCATTTCCTTTAGTTCCTTCTCGGTCCTTCCATACAGTTCATCCTGCTTCACTCCATATCTCTACAAGATGTCCTCAAAAGAATCCTCCATGCCTCCATGAACCAAAATGATGTCGTCTTCCATGAGCGTTGCTTCTAACTCAGGTTTACTTGTGCACGTCTTCTTTCTTGTTGAAGGTTTCTATGGAGAAACCTTCCTCTTCTGTGGTGTTTCAATAGGGGGATCTTCTGGTGGTGTAGCTTCACCTTCTCCTTGCTCATCCCCTCCTCCTTGTCCATTTTCTTATCCTCCTCCTCCTAGAGAACTAGAGCCATTTTCTTCATAGGCGTTGTCTTCCTCATCAATTTGTATATTCTATACTTCTTCCTACTTCTTCTTCTTCTTATTTGTCCCACTAGACTATCTAACATTCTCAACCTGGGTGACCATGGGGTTTCCTATGGTGTCAGTGTCAGAGAGTTATGCATCAGTGACAGGTACAAGGAACTCCTCCGGCCACTCCTTGGTGATCTACTCCATGTCTTCATCTGTTAGCTTGTAATATGACTGTAACTCTTCCTTGCTCTCATCTCTATACGCAGTGATATAGATAAAATGTGGATCTGCGCGGAACTTCACTATCGGTCTATATCGGTGCAGGGTGCACGGTGTCATGCATGGAAATGCTTCAATGACAACCTTCATTTTTTTATAATATGCATGGAACACCATGTTGGACTGTCATTGCTTCGAGATGTCATTGGTGTACCACAAGGTAGAAAACCTAGCGGGCAATGGCTCCGATAGTTCGATCTCTAGGAAGGTGGCTCCTTCAGGCATTTTCCAAGCGACAAATGTGATCAAAACAATAAGCCAGCTAAAGCGGAACTCCTATCCCAAATCCTTCTCTTTTTGGAAATCTTTCTTGAGTTCATTGACGAGGCAACTTGCCCAATTCATTTGCATGCCCTCCACACATTTTCATGTGAGGTCCACCACAAACTCAGTGACCTGTGTGGGGCGGTTCTTCCTTACGAACTTGCCATATATGAGTTGGCAAAAGAGGCATACTATGCCATCCTGTATAGAGGCTACCTTGTAGCCTTTCTTTCCTTTTTCAACTTCGGCGTATGCTTCTTAGATGATTTGTGCCACGAAGCAGTTTGAGGCCTTCCCTGGGTAAAACTGTTGAGGGTTGGGTCCCTACATGCTCAATCTTGTAATCAGGTTGATCAATGTCGGATCCATAGTAATTTGTTGGTTGAGCCACAAGTATCTTCCATGATAGCATGACAAGAGGAGTTTAATGCAAGCGTTAACATCCTGGTGACGGCAAAAATGGGGAATCTTCATCACATTTAGCAGGGTGGACTACACGAGGTCCTTAATCCATGGTTGGGAGATGAGGTGAGGATTCTTCCCAGTTGTCTTCGTCAGGTATCTTTGGGGTGCGAGCATAGCATAGTTCTTTCTGTCTTGAAGGTTGAAGTCATTATTATTCAGCAATGGGATTTGTCCCAACTAACTCCCTACTACGCGTATTCCCTTTGAAATGTATGCGGTGAACAGAGTGTACTCATAATCATGTGGAATGTTTTCACGGTTAACCATGCTAGCCAAAGGTTGAATGTACTCTGGTAAGATCGATAGGATCTGCTTCGCATTAGCCAAATTGTCGTGATGCTTACTTCGCTGCTCAGTCGCAAGGTTGACATGGCCAGAATGACGTCCAATCAAAGGGGAAGCCTACAGTCCCCTGGTCGAAAATTCCTAGACACCTTCAAAAAATTGTTTGTTGGTCATTATCTTCTCAAGGATCTCCTCGATAGACTTCTCTAATGCACTAGGCTCACCCGACATTCTCACTATTAAACAGACAGGTCGGGGTAGGCGAACAGATAGGCAGGGTAGACAAATGGATGGTGATGTCTAGCTTCTGATAGCACATCTCGACACACAATCAATTATATTCTTGGCTCATTTAATCATGGGTGGAAAAAAGTGGTCTCGTCGTAGCGTCCGACGGGTTAAATATGTGAGGCACAGTAACAGATTCTTCCAATGGGTAGGAATGCTTCCATCAATGTGAATCTTTCCATTATGGCAAGCTCTCAATTTCTAAGAGTGATCCATCCGCACATAAATGTGTTTTCTATCCATTCTAGAGAATTTTTCTAACAGGTGGGGTGCCTCCAATGGTCATATAGCTTCGCCAGGGCAAATTCCCATTCTGCGCGGTCCTACTATTCCGACGAGGTTCAAATCCTATGAACCTACTTCCTATGAGGTTCCTGTCTGGGAAGTATTTCATCTGTTCTCTGTAGCTTCCTGTAGATTTTCTAACTTGGATTTCTTTTTACTGAGCTTCCTTGCCTTCTTTTCTGTGATTTGAGTCTCTCTAATTGTTTATGGATTCCTCTTTCCATTCTTATTCTTATCTTCTCCTAGTGTAGTGACTTCACACTGTTGATGTGCTCTCAAAGGGTTCAGAGTTAAAATCCCTTCTCTTAATACTTCTTGGGTGGACATTATTCTTTCTTGCATGGATAGGTCCTTCAAACCTTCTTGCATTATTTCAACCTCGACAGCTAATTCTCTTGCATGTTGTTTCTTCGACTTATCTTCTCGTTCTTCTATCAATCGATCTACTTTTCTCGCTATGAAATCCCTTAGTTCTTTTTGTTTCTTTTCATTAGATTCCTCCTCTACTTTCCTTCTTATTTGATCTTCTTCAATCCAAGTCTTACCTAGTAAAAGTGGGAAAGGGGCATTGTCCACGATAAACTTAACGACTTCAAATTCATCTTCAGTCGATGTTCCATGAATAATAATAGGTACATTAGTAACTCTTCCACATAAGGTTATCATCTTTCCCTTAAACAAGCCTATCCTTCCCAGTGAAGGTACCATAGTAGGCTTTCTCAAAATTTCCCAAGTGTCTTATGTCATAATATTCACTTGTGTTTCTTCATCCAAGACACAGTCTATGTCGAAGTATCCTATTATTGTACTTAGTGTACTTATACATTGTTTTACTTTCAAGACCTCTGGTAAACTGACATCTTTTTTATCATTCATTGTTTCTTTCAATTGCACTAATATGGTCTGAACTTCCTCTGATCCTTTCTCTTTCTGATTATCTAACATACCCTTAGTCTCTTGATAGTTTTCTTGTCTCATGTTCATTCATTCAACTTTAGCAATCATTCTTGGGCAATCCTCAACTTCATGACCAACAATTTTACAACAAAGACAAATAGGACCTGTACCAGGGAATTCCTTAGCAAGATGTCCCAATCTTATGCAGTTATAACACAATGTCAATCCTCTTTTCCTCTTGTATGTTCCCCAACTTCTTCTGTACTACGCACTAGGATCACAGTGCTAAACCTGCAATCTGCAAATTTTCTTTCTAGGTTCTTGCATCCACTTATTAGTCCAAAAATTATTTCTATGCATAGGAATAACATATCTTTCTTCATTTCTATTAGATTTACTTAGATTAACTCTTTCTTCCAATTGTGCCCTAGCTTTCAGACCAGGACAGAATCTATTAAACATACCAAAATTCATGCTTTTGAAACAGAATTTTCACTTATCTTACTCGTATCAAAGCACAACGCTTTACCTCTTTTAAGATCTTACCTCTTTTATTCAGATCATGTTTCTTTATTATCACAGAGCTTAGCAATTTAAGTAGAGTATTACACACTTCAGCAGCAGATCTACGCATAGAGATTCTCTTTTCTTTACTTCAGTTCCCAGCAATCACAGTTCCAGGTCTCGACAATGGAACCATTTGTTGGCATAGGGGAAGACCCACGGTTTAATGCTTCAAAAACACACCAAAAAAACCCTAAATACCAGCCCTATAGGCAACACCTGCGAAGCAGGCGAAGTCTCGCTTGAGGTAGAAGACGGGGGGGTTACAGGACGTAGGTGTTTGTAACCAAGCTGGGACATAGAACCGTGATAACAACACTTCGCAGAGTATTATATTAACACTTACAAGATGATATTCATTAGTTAATTATCTTTCATAACATCGTATAACATACCCTAATAGATATTGACGCAGTAACAAGAAAGATTAAGAATTTCTAGCACTTAGCACATAGCATTAAGTTAGATCTAACATATGTTCATCCTTAACACAAGTAAATCACTAAGAAACAACATATCTATCTATTATCCATAATAACCAAGGCACTGAGCATATTCATAGCATAAACAACAAAGCACAAAGCAAACCAAAGACACAAGATATACATGGTTCACCCCAGTTTGGGGCTACGTCCACCAATTGCTTTGTCTTATTTATTATTCTTCAATCTCTTACATTCATTTGCACCTGTGCCTTAACCCTTAGAGTCGAGCTTTTCATACGACAGGATATATGTGCACTGAGCACCAAATCCTCCTTCCAAAACTAGGTCAAAGCACATAACCAACTTCTCTATCGAAAATAGAGCCTTACATACACATTCTGATGCACAAAGCAAGTCAGAACTACTTGCACTTAGCCACTATCCTTCTTTGACTCCTCTTCTACACTACATTCTTACTTATTTATACTTTTACAATCCCTTACAATAAGGCCTAATCATGGGTAAACCCCATGGGCTGACATCCCATAACCCATTACAAAAACCCTAAAGAACCCATTAAAAATCCCGCAAAATAAGTGAGATCCGTGATCTCATCTCCGCCTGAGAGCTCCATCTTCGACCAACCTGTCGAAGTCCAAAAGGTGGTTAAACCTAACCAATGTTTCCTCAAAACTTGGTCAAGGACCAACAGAGCTTGGCTTCCATTCGTAGGAGTCATTTGGGGAATATGAGCTCCACCAAAAGAGAGTGGAATATGTGGAGGATCCATGCCCCCAGGTCCAATACTAGGATTTGTATTATTCGTTGGAATGGAAGATGAAATTTTTGATGTCATATTCATCATACCAAAAGAGAAAGGGTTAGAGACTGAAGGTATGGACTGAGAATTGTATCTAGGCATACCAAAAAGAGACCCAAAAGGGTTCATTACTATGGGGTGAGTAGCAACCATAGGATGGATAGGAGTGATGAAGGAAACCTCTAGAACTAAAACCGTAGCAGTTGAAGGAGTCGAAGGAGTCTCATTAACCATGAAAGGTATAGGATTCGAGGGACTCCCATTGTCTTTCAAACTCGACTCAGTACTCATAATTGTATAATCACAAGTCTGGTAGGAGGAGGTATGTGTACCACGTTTAATAACTTTACACCTTTTAGAAGTCAAAGACTCAACATGTGGTGGTAACTTTAACAAATGGAGAGACCTGCGAGGAAGTTGGTTTGGCTCCACAATGACTCAAGAATCGAGATATAAAATCAGTTCCTATGGCCAACTAACAATCAAAGAGAGCACCAAAATAATAAAAATTTCCAAATGCACACAAACAGGATATAGTAGCTGAAAAGGGGCCTCCCTCACTAGAATAGGTATGCCTCGCCCAAAAGGGGCCTGAGACTCCCTTCAAAATATTGGAGGTATCAGAATCAGTTATAAGGGCCCTCAAGGGATTAATAGTGCAATCGATCAGATCCCCCCAGAGAGGTAATCTTCCATAAAGGTTGTGTGTTATCCGACCCTTATCTAACTTAGGGTACATGCAGAATAACCCTTGCAAGTAACCTATGTGGCTACCTATGTCATGCAACTAAAGACACCACGATATAAAAAATGCATAGGTGAATAGTCATAACTTAGGTCCATTGTATGGGTAGGGTAACAAAGCCCGAAATCTTGAAAGCATTGCCTCTCATAGAGGTAAAATTACTAGCAAGAACCAAAAATACAAAGAGATCCCAGAAATATATCTAATGCTAAGAAGGTATTATAGGGCTATCTTTGCAACCAACTTTGTGAGTTCTCATGCTTAACTCTAGTGTGAGAAGAGCGTCCTGACGTAACTAATTACACAATGGATTTCACCACTCCCTGGTCAGGCACATATGTTTAGTTTAATAGCCTTGGATAACTTTACTCACAAAATCCTATTCCAAAGCCCTATATCCTATGCTTGTTTGTGTACTCTAAAAAATAAAATATTTTGTAATCAATTTTAGTTAATCAACATTACTTTTAATGTCTTTGTTTACTCAAGAGATGTGGTCATGAAACTGATGATATTATGACTCAGCATATCAAAGAAATGAATATAAATATAGTGCTAAGTCCTAATCTTCCATTCTCAAAAGATGGTAAGCTTTTAAAATGAAACTTTCAATTCAACTTCTACAATTTCAATAAGATGTAATATTTCCATATGTATCAATATCAATACTAAAAACCCAAAAGAGCAAATTCCATAATGCAAAAATGAGAAAAATGTATTTTTTTTCGTATTTTCGATATAAAGAAACAAAAATGCAAGGACTAAAAAGAAGCTCGATATACAGACCCTACTGCAAGAAAAAGGAAACAAGCCAAGAAGGATACCAAGAAGCAAACACTTCAGACCAAGATGCAAGGACAACCAATGAAAAAGATGATAATAAATAAAACTGCCCGAAAATTCAACAATAATAAGGATTCCTATCACTCTGCAAGCACTCAACAGTTAGGACAGAGACCCAAGAAGACTCAACAACCATCCAAACTCACCCATCAAACACCAAACTCAACTAGTAAGCCTAAAAATTTGATGTACATGATTGTTTAAGAAAAAATTGTGTATGTACAAGCCCTATATAAGGACAACTCACGTATGTACACGTTTTTCAAGGGGAAAACCGTGTATATGTATTAAACCACGTGCTAGGGCAAGGATAAGGCCAAGAAACTTAGATGCAAAGTAAAAATAGGTTGTCAATAAATCAGGTGATAAGGAATCAGGCTAACAGAGAGAAAGTCGAGGAGAAAAACACTACAAACCCCAAAATAGAACATTCAATCCCGAGTATGGTCGCCAATTTTGTTACGAGGCAAATATCTCTATGGAATGGGGTAAACCAAAACAGAATGAATGACTTCATAAATCAAATATAATCCCAAGTATGTTATATAAATGAAAACGCTAACAAGACAAGACAAATATCCTACCTCATCCGGACATTCTGTTAAGACCACTGTTGAGCACACAACTCAAAGATTTATACCTGCAACTTGTCCTCAACAACCAAGACACACAAGAATATGGTGATAATATATAATGTTGGCATATAAAATAGCATAATCCATTAACATACATGACAAATACATCCATGGAATAATAATTCAAATATTTTCAAGATATCAATTGGACGAGAAAAGAGTATTTCTATTAAAATAATCAATAGAAGTATACAAGTGACAAACTTTTGCGTCCGCATGTATCGGAACTGATAAATTAAGTCCCTTCCAGCTAGGTCTCCACCACTTCAATCCTCCACCAAAGGAAAACTCATATAAAGGATACAATGAGGTTCTCCATAAAAAAGGGAAGAGCTTGGGGGATGAACAATGTGTTCAGACTTTAAATGACAAAGGAATGCAGACTCAATGTGAAGTGAAAAGTTATCCAAAGTATCTTTGCTCTCAAAATTTGAATTCTTTCATCTTCCACAGCTTGGATATGGCTCAATTTATATCCTTCAAATGGAGTTGAAGGGTCGATTCGGAATGTTTCCAATATATGGAAGGTCAAGGATCATGGATCTCGTGACGTGACATGGAAACCCGACACAATTTTTAATTTTGAGCACAAAAATAAATGTACGTAGGTTGAAGTGGTGCAACTTGCGTATATGCATGTTGTCTAACTGGTAGGGCCCGTATCTGTGGAAAAATATCATTTTTTTCCTCTGGGAAGTACAAAAGGGGACTTCAAGTCTGCATAGGGAAATGGAGAGGCCATCCAAACAAGTTGCATGGGTTGAGGAAAAATTTGTTATAACAAATACCAACAACCACTATAAATTGGAGAAGCTACAACAAAAATACATGGAATCAAAGGAAACAAAATTATGCAACAACTAGACACCAAGGATTAAGATCGAAAAGAATTGATTTTGGATGGATGGATCAACATCAATGGAAGGAATAAAGTAGGAACATAATAAAATCATATTAATTGGTTTCATCACATGTGATGCCTTTAAGTGCAAAGCTTTAAGGACAAATATTTTTGAAGGAGGGTACTATGTTATGACCCAAGGGCAGCATATATAGGGATAAATGAATATGATATGACCCCAAGGGGGGCATATATGGGCCTAAATGTACATCTAATGTGTAAATATATATGTAATAGGGTCGGCCTAATAGTAAAGGGGACTCATGTGCAAGTGTGAATAGGTATATATAGAAATCATGTATTCATTAATGGAAACATGTGAATTGTGATGTATGAAGGTATTTGGTTATTTGAAGGGGGGTATCCTATTCTTTAAGGAGTTATTGTGTAACTTATCTATCTTGGAGTTGTGCTCCACGATCACATTATGTAAATGGTGTGTATTTTTTTCTGTTATAATATTTTAAGCATTTGGTTCATTACATAGTACATATTTTTATGTTCTCCCAAGTTGTTAAGATTTCACATATTGAACCGAAAACTGAAGATAAAATAGGAAATCCATTTCTAGTTATTCACTGAACTTCTTTGGTTAGAATAAGGGTTAAAAATGTCGGGTTCTCAAAATATAT
>ML807289.1:102589-112996 GCA_009831015.1 Picea engelmannii
AAATTCGGGAATTCAGGATTTGTGGTGACAAGTGTTTTGGGATCGAGAGTTTCGAACTCCCGGTACCCGAAAACCCAAAATCACATGGGTCGTCAAATCAAGAGGGTGATGGTCGTCCATCAATTCTGTATAGCCACTATTTCAGAGTTCGGAGCTTCGAAAAGTATAGAGGAAATAACGACAGGAGGATAGCTCAAGTTCCAAAAGCTGGGAAAGTTAACAGGTGGCAGGAATCCATGTCAGAGACCGAGGAAAATTGAGAGGACAGGTGGCGAGATTTCATCAACAATCGAAGTCAGACTCTGTTGACTATTTTGGGGTTCAAGGATTGGAAAGTCAGGAAACCTCACGACAAGATTCATGAAATCACAAAGTCTGAAACCCTGAAAAGGAGAAAAACCCATTTAGGAGCCAAAGATTTATGAACGTGTTGGGATTCATAAATTCGGCACTTTGGGGGACAAGAGATTGGGGTTCCTTTCTCTGGAATTCCTGAAGTCACGAAACCCGATACAAGAGCAGAGGAGGACGCGGTCAGAGATTTTGCGTTACGGCATTTCGGGTTTCGACAAGTGGAAGAGTCGAGAATCTCAACATCAGGGATCGTGAAACCCCGAAACCCGAAGTCCTTTGCGGCTTGAACAAAAGGGTTGGTTAACCCTCGGTGTGGTTGTAGTGAAGATCCTGAGTGGATCTCAGCCTGAGGGCAGGGGGTCTGTATCAGAGGGCCCCTAGCTGGTGGGGCACCTCCGGCTAACAGAGGACCTGGGGGGGAGATTTAAGGGCACCTTGAGTGTCAAGTTGGTATGTACGAGGTTGGGATCCTAATTTTTTATAGGGTATTTGATACCCAATTTTTGTACTCATAGGGATGAGGGGACTCATGAACCTATGAGCAATTGTATATATATATATATATATATATATATATATTGTAAAACATTTTATGACCTTGATGATATATATGATGGATACATTGATCATAAGTGTCTTTATGTTTTGTGTTTTATGATGTATGATGTCTATTGTTATGTGTTGACAAATGTATGATGTTGTGTATATGATGTTTTTAATGTGATAAATGCCAATCTAATACTAGGTTAGCCATGTGATCTCCTACTTGATTGAGGTTTCTTGAAATATGTGTAAATGTGATAGAATCAAAGTTGTGAGATAGGATTCTAACTTGCAGGTATTTTCGAAAGAAGCAAGGATCGTGAACACGATACGCGTTGTTGAGTTGCAGGACAATAACCTGGGAATCTAATAGAATTCTAAGGTGACGAATGTGGCGGTGACTAGGCTCGACGAGGAGACCAATGACGGTGTCATATTCATGTTGGTTATTGGTGTCCGAGCTAACCATATTCCACTGGAATGGAGTAGTATATGTGATGGGGTATAGAGGGACCAAGTGGTCGAAGCGATATTCTGGGTCCAGTGGCTGGCACCGTCAGCGTAACCAATGTGGTAGGCTGATGGATGATGCATCTGTCAATAACATGGGTGATAGATCATACATGAGGAGTGGTAGAAGTAAATAAGAATAAAAACTCTACAAACGTGTTCAAAGAGAAACCTAAGGTATGGGGACTATGCTTAGGCATAAATTTTCTTCAAGTATAACCTGTTGATGAGTTCCTTGAGAGGAAATCTTTTTAGAGAGGCCAAAATGTAGGCGCATTTAGTGAGGCAATTTTGGATGATGAAGGGGTCATGCCATAATTACTTGAATTTCCCATGGTTGAGAGTTTCATGGGAGATATCATAGGCTAAGACGAGATCACCTTCATTGAATGAGCTAAGGTTGACATGGCGGTCGAAGGTGGATTTGGACCATTTTTTAGTTGCTTCATTGTGTTGTAATGAAGATCGACGGTCTTCATCAAGTGACTCTAAGGTCAATAGGTGATGCTCGATTGGAGTAGTGTCAAGTAAGAGCTCTATGGCAGTGCATAATGTGGGGATTTCACACTCAATAGGGAGGGTGGCTTTGATCCCATGGATGAGGTGGAACAGTGTAAAACTGGTGGCACTTTTGATTGTGGTGTGATAGGCCCATAAAGCGAAAAAAAACATATGATGTCAGTTGGTCTTATGTTTGTTGACGGTGCGTTGGAGCATGGTTTTGAGGAATTTATTGATAGCCTCAACCTGTCCATTGAACTGAGGGTAGTATGGGGAGGAAAACTCATAGGTGAAGCCTATTTTTGAGGAAATTTCTGCAAAGATCTTATTCTCAAAATGTTTACCATGATCGGAAACTAACTGTTGTGGGACTTTGAACCGGGCAATGACATGGTTGAAGAAAAAACGTGTTGTTTTGTTAGCAGTGTTGTTAAATGTGGGCATGGATTCAACCCATTTGGTAAACTAATCCACTGCCATGACAATGTACTTGTGTCCATTACTCAATGGAAGATGGAAAGTCGTGAAGTCTATTTCCCATTTACAGAAGGGGTTGGTTGTGATGACTAGGTGTAGAAGAGTTGGTGGATCTTGTGCTTGTGGATCTTGTTTGCATAAAGCTAGAATTTATCGCATTGCTTGACAGCATGGATGCAATAATGAAATAAAGTGGGCCAGAAGTAGGCTGCTCGAATGATTTTTTGGGCGGTGGACATACCCGAGAGGTGACCACCACAAGCGTCATTGTGTGAATTGTTCAAGACTATGTCGGCTTCGTCGATGGTAAGTCATCACTGAAGGATGGTATTGACCCCTCGTCGGTAAATAATATCCTCGATGAGGAGGTATTGAGAAGCCTCATGGAGAATACGCCGACGATCATCATGAGAGAGGTGAGATCCAAAATTTGTTTTACGAATGTAGACGAGGAGTTCGTCGTACTAGAGGTCATCAGAGGGAATGAAGAAGAGGTGTTCATTGAGGAAATCCTCATTGATGGAGGAAGCTTTGGCATCTGAGGGGAAAGTCGTAATGAGTTTGGCAAGGACCAGATCTTTCTTGCTTTTGGGAATAGAGAAATCTAGATCGTATTCCTAGAGGATAACGATCCATTAGGAAAATTTTAAGTGGATCTGTCGTCGAATAAGAAAGTACTACATGGGGTTGGAATCTGCTACGACCTTGGTAGTTCGAAGAATAATATAATGTCATAGTTTTTGGACTGCAAGGAAACTACTAACATGATTTTTTCATCATGAATATACTTTAAGGGTGGTCCTAAAAGGTTTTTACTAATGTAGTAAATCACATGTTCAAGCCTGTCATCCCCTAATTGGGCGAGGACTCCTGTGACTGAAACAGCAGAGGCTGATAAGTAGAGGATGTAATCACAATCATAGTCTAGGGGACTAATTAAAGGGGCATTGGATAGGGTGGATTTTAAATCATCAAAATTTGTTTGAGCATGTTCGTCCCATCGAAATGGGATATCATGATGCAGTAAGCAGAGAAAACCATGTGCGCGAGTGGTGTAGTCTAGAACAAAGAGACATAAAAAGTTTTCTTTTCCTTGCAAGATCTTTAGTTGGTGTAAATTCCTAGGTGGTGGGATTTATGTGATAGCTTGGACCTTGAGGAGGTCCACAATCATTTCGTGTTGGGAGACAATGAACCCAAGGAGGCACCCAGCGGTGATGCAAAAGACATACTTGAGGGGGTTTGTTACGAGGAAAATATATCTATGGCTAGAGGTAAACCACAATAGACAAAAATGACTGCAGAAATCAACTCTAATCTCAGGTATGCTATATAAAAAAATATTCTAGCAAGACAAGATAAAATTCCTACCTCGTCTAGACGTTTGATGAAGTCCATCGTTGAGCACTTGACTCAAAGCAATACACCTGCAAATTGTCCTCAACAACCAAGAAACACAAGCATATGGTGATAATATATAATGTTAGAACATTCAATAGCATAATCCATAAACATTCATAAAAAATACGCCTATGGAATAACAATTCAAATATTTGAAAGATATTAATTGTACAAGAAAAGAGTATTTATATTAAAGTGTAATCAGCAGAAGTGAATGAATTACAAACTTTTGTGTCGGCACGGTTCGGAACCGAGAAACTAAGTCCCTTCCAGCTGGGCCTCCACCAAAGGCAAGCTCATATAAGAGAGACAATGAGGTTATCAATCAAGTAGGGAAGAGTTTGCAGGTTGAACAATGTGTTCAGACTTAAAAGGACAAAGGGATGCAGACTCAATATCAAGTGAATAATTTCTCCAGAGTAACTTTGCTCTCAAAGTTGAATTCTTCTCCTCTTTTACATAGCTTGGCTTTGGCCTATTTTATCCTTCAAGTGGAACTGAAGGGTCGATTCAGAACGTTTCCAATATATGTAAGGTCTAGGATCACGGATCTCATGACCTGAGATGGAAACCCGACACCATTTTTTAATTTTGGGCACAAATCCCGATGTACATGGGTTGTAGTGGTGCAACCTGCATATATGCATGTTGTACAATAGGTAGGGTGCGTATATGTGGAAAAATAATGTTTTTATCTCTGGGATTTGCAAAAAGGGACTTCAAGTCTGCATAGGGAAATGGAAAAAATCATTTTGTGCAATTTTGAATAGGGTGAGGAAACTCTTTCTATAACAGGGTCATCACTAGAAAATGATGCGTAAGTCATCACTAGAAAACGATGTGTAAGCCATATAAATGTTGGGTTCTCTTTTTGGATCGAGCAATGAGGTCGTCCAAATAATTAAGGATGATGCGAGAAATATCGTGAAAAATGTAGATCATGGCCCATTTGAAAGTAGCATCGACATTTTTTAATTCAAAAGGCATGACACGATAAGAAAAGGTTCCCCAAGGGGTTGTAAAAGGGGTTTTGTACTAATCTTCTACGTGTATATGAATTTGATTGTATCTGGAGAACCCATCCATAAAGGATATTGCCTTGTGGCCGGCACAACCATCGATTATTTGGTCGATGAAAGGGGTTGGGAAGTTTTCTTTGGGACAAGCGTTGTTGAGGTTGCGAAAGTCGATGCAGACGTGAATAATTCCCTTTTTTTTGTTAACAGGGACGAGGTTGGATACCCATGAAGTGTATGCAATGGGGTAAATGAACCTAGCAGTGTGTAACTTGTCAATTTCTGCTTTGATAGCCGCAACTTTGGATGGGTGTAGGGGGCATTGTTTTTTATGAACAGGGGCAATATCCGGCCAAGTGTCGATTCTATGTTCGACTATAGAAGGATCGAGGCCAGGCATCTCCATATATGACCATCCAAAAAGGGGATTTGGGTAATGGCCTGGGAAACTATTTCCCAGACCAGGATTTTCCCTTGGAGGGGGGGGAACTTTGGGATAAGTGGTGCGGTGGTGTTTTCAGGGAATTCCTGAGGTAGTGGTTCTTCGAATGGTGGAACTTAGATGTGGGGAGGGGCCTTAGTGAGAGGAGAATTCTCTCTGATATCTGTTATGTTAGAAGATCCTACACACACTTGAGCTGAAACAGAACGGTTGAGGAGAGGTGGTGTTCCATTATAAGTCCCTAACAAGGATGGGTCCTTGAATATTCTAGGACAAATGTCGATGACCGAAAAAACATCTGAGCTAGCACGGACAAGAGGGAGGATGTTATCAATGTTGGCAGAATGATTGGTATCATAATGTGTAAGTTGGTCATTGGTGACAATTTTCCCATTGTGGGGAACATCATCGTATGAAACATAGAAGAGGCTACCGCCTTCATAGCATACATGTAGCTACGTCCGAACAAGATATTGTAATCAAGTGGGGTGTCGATAACTTCAATGTCAATCAGGGTGGTTTTTCCCCCAAGTTCTACAGGGACATTTTGGAAGTTCCCTTTAGGGGATGATGGTCGACCGTCATAAACTCTCAGGGTGATGGCAGATGGTACTAGCTCAGGTGAGTCGAGTTTTTTCCATACTAATTTGGACATGATGCATGTGTATGTGCCTTCATCAATGATGCACCGATGAACTGTGATGTTCCAGATCTTAACAGATATCTGAAAAGCTACCAGAGCATGGAGGCATGGTTCTCTGCTATCTATATCAAAGGTGATGATTTGAGTATTAGCTGGTTCGACTGCCCCCAAGGAAGAAAGCAAGGATTTGCACTGTGATGGACAGGTTTGGAGGACCTCCAACATAGACATGGTTGCAGGAGACTATGCTAAGTCATCAACCAGACTATAATTATGGGTTTCCCTGGCATGAGGGTTATGTACATTCCGTCATAAAGACATGCGAGGTATATGAGGGTTTGGTTTAGTGTTAGGGAGGGGAATCATCAATGGTTGTCCAGTTGTAGAGGGAGCTTCTTCTGAGGTGGTTGGGGTAGATTCGGGGGGCAGGTCATATGGACAGTTGCATTTTTTCCGAAGAATCGCTTCCTCACTGGTATGGAGGATATTGCGATCAGTCGGATTTTCGGGTTGATTGGGACCTGGATTTTGATATTGCCCCATTTGTGGTGGGGCCGAGTTTATCTATTGTTGTGTATTCATCACACCTCAATGTGGAATAGGGTTTTGAAAAACGGTCGGAGGTGGTGGTTGCAAATAATGTTGTGGGGTCTGTTGAGGGCAAGCGGCACTGAAGGGTGTTGTATGTTCATGGATTCTTTCATCCATTTGTAATCGGCAATTTGGGGGCAGTGGTGAGAATAATGTCCATACTCACCACATAGAGTGCAATGGAAGTTATTTTTGAGGTTATTGTTCTTCCCTTGTCATGGTTGATTATTATTGTTGCCCCCCTAGAGGTTTTGGTTGCCTTGATTCTAGTTTCCCCTAGGGGGATGGTTTTGTTGGGGGTTATTGCCTCCTGGTCCTGAGTTATTATTGTTTCGATTTTTCCCTTTCTTCTTGGAATTATTCAGTTGATGGGCCATATTTTCCGTATTCAACTGTTCAAAAGTATGAACCTTTTGAATGGGAGAGGGATGAACAAAATTAACGTCGACATATGGTTGTCCTGGTGGAGGAGAAATCAGTTGGGGAGGACCAGGAAATGGGAAATATGGATTATTTTGTGGAGACGATAGATATGGAATATAGGAAGTTGAAGTACTTCCACTATTGTTGGGGTTGTATGCGGGGGTTGGGGGTGGACCCGTACTGAATTGAGAGACCGAATACATCTGGGGTACCGGTGGGGGTCCCCCCAATGGTTGAGAGGGAACAACGGGATATGATTGTTGGTGAGTGGGAGGAGGGTAATAAGACGTCCCTCCATATGGTTATGGATATTGATTTTCACCATAAGTGGGTGATGAGTGGCCATAAGGGTTGAGATGTGTCATAGAACCAATCAATCCATCCGCGATGTGGGACATCCTAGATTTGTCCTGGCCAAATGGTATGGGTCTGGGTGCATCAGGAAATACTATGTATAAGTGACCTAATTGAGCATATATGAGGTCAAATTATTGGGCCTTGTTGATGGCTTCCTCTTCTAATTAAGGAAAAGTGGATGCTACATCCTTTTCAATCACAGGAACGAGCGATTTGAGAAACCAATCGAGACGTTGTTCTTTAGTGGTTTTGGCTTTACACAAACTACGTCGTCGACGCCATTCATGAATGTGGTCAGCGATATGGATAACAGTTGTTTGTTTGAAATCAGAGAGGAGTGCTAAGCCATTGTCATGATGAACTAGTAATTAGAGAAAGGACAAAAAGGCCTTGGCCAATGATTCAAAGGTCACATGAGACCCTGATGTTTCATCCACATACCATTTGGCCGATGAACCCGTGAGAGTTATTTGAAATAACCTCAAGTGGATGGAATCATCCATGATGTTGTTTTAAGAGCACCATAAGTGGAAGGTCATAACATGGTTAGCGGGATCTTCCCCTGGTTTTCCTTCAAAATTTGGAATATCTTAAGGCAATTTGGTAGGCATATTGGGCCAAGTGGTGTCATGTAAAATGGGATCATTCGTGAGTTTGGTTAAATCAACAATGTTGAAGGATGCCAAGTATGACATAGGGGGATTTGGTGGAGGATCAGTTCCAACCATTGTGTGTGTAGGTAATGGACATGTCCCTTGAGAGGGATTTGGTGGGTTTGTACTTATTCCTTGAGACAGAGTGTGACTCCCACCTCCTTTTGAAGGAGAACCAATAGATGGATTGCCTTGGGTATTTGACCCAAGCAAAGTGGAACCAACTAACGTTGATCCCAAAACAATAGCACTCACTGGGTGTGAGATGGTTGAGCCAGTGGGTTGGAAAGACTAGGGACTCCCCCTAAATTAGGAGGGAGATTCTGAAAGTGTCTAGAACGATGGGGATTTTGTGGTTCCCCTATGGTTCTGACTATAAAAGTGAATTTGTGCAAATGGTGACTAGAGAGAAATAAATGAACAAGAGCTTTTTATATTTTTGAACTTCACAAGATAGTATAACTCACAATTGTATGTAATCAAATGAACATCATACATATATCAACCATAAATTAAACAAGCATGTGGACAGGTGGATTTTGATTGCGTGGGAGAAAACAAAAATAAATTCTCATGTCCTAAAATACATATTGTCCTTCTTCTCAATTTAGCATTGGGCCTTCCAATAGCACTCGACAGTGGCGTCTTAAGCCACCAGAAGAGGAACTAGTGAAGGTTGAAGTAATCAATTATAATGAGAGGTAGAAGGCGCATATCCCGAAAGAGATGGCAATATTTTTCAATAGCCACACAAAATCTTATCAAAGTGTGATTGCATCCCACAACCGCCACCTGGGTAGATATCCTATGTTTGGCCACTAAGTACCTCGATCAAAATGCAACATTTAGATTTTCAGCCTAAGAAATGGGTCACGGGTTGGATACTCTCACAAGAGTTGGGTGACTCAAGGAGGGATGCGCAGAACAACTGGACCTCGGCTTTTGACCCTTCACGGGGATCTCCCTTCCTTATGGTGTAGGAACACCTAACTTGGAGGATTTGAAAGATCCCTATTCTCAACTTCTATTGTTTCAAAATGTGAGAAATTGATAATGGGGAGTTATTTGAATGCCTACCCCGGATAACCTACCTAGACTAAAAAAATTATTTTGGCATCTCCTATGGAGGAAAATTTAGTGTGTTCTTAGAAAAATTTTAGATGGAGTGGGGTGAGAGATTGGGGTCATGGACCAACCTTGTTTGAATTAAATTGGTTTGGATACTTTCCAAATAAGTAGTTGGATCTTTCAGAATTCCTTTGAATTACTTTGTGGGTACTATAAAGGAAATATTACTTCGACCTCCACTTTTCTAATAGAAATTACGTGTGTGTTGAGTGGTTTTGTGTGCAAGAAAGTGAAAAGTGTGAAAAATATTTTTAATAAGTTAAGTGTAAGATTGCAGCATGTGGACTTCCTGTGGTCCTTACATATCTTCTTACCTAGCTTATTATGTTTCTTTGGTACAACCTTGTGGAATATTTAAAGCCCTAAAGAACTAACAATGTGGATATATGGGTCCTTACTTGATCCTTTAAAATCCCTAGAATGTTGTCTATACTAAGAAATCTTTTGAAACTATCATAGGATTGTAGACATGTGGGAATGTATGGGCTTGTTACTTGATCTTTTAAACTTTCCTAGAGTGTTGTCTAGACTAAGAAATCTTTTAGAAACTATCATAAGATTGCAAACATGTGGGCATGTATGGGTCCTTACAAAGCTTTAAGATGACTTCCAAAACTAAGAGGTACCCTATAGGGGCTTTGTCCTCTCCTAATGATTTTTTTAAGGGAGATGAAATTTTCTTTCAACCACCTTTTTTGATTCCCGAGAACACACTTGGGTGCGGGGGAAGAGCATACTTGAGGGTTAAAATTGATTTCGAGTCCCAAATTAATTGATTTTGTTTGAAAAAACAATAACTTCAACTCAAAATTTTGAATGTCAAATGAGCCATCCATGTGGAAACAAAGCAAAGAGAAGAATAGTGATTATTTTTACCCCTATGTGCTTATGTTAGCTAACCTTTCTTGTGAGAAATGACTCTAAGTGAAGTGTAGTTTCTTTACAAAGTTCAGGAAATTAAAAATTGAAGGCAAGGGGCCCTCAAACCACTCATAAAACCCTTACAATTTGCAAAAAATGAACTTATGTGCGGGTTGTAGTTCTGATAAGTGCACATAGGGCGCACAATGCACAGAGTTATGAAGTTTGTCACGCGTTGATCCAGGTGGATATAAGTGGCCACCCACCTTTTCCAACTGGCTCAAAATAGTTTTCTGGCAATTTTGGTAATTTACTATTTTTAGCAGCTTTTAACTTCCGGGGCCATTTTGAGGCCCTAAATGATCCGAATTATTTTCGGCACGAAATGAGATCGGAGATACAATAGAGAAATGCACAGAGATATCATAGATATTCAATAATATAACAGAAATATATCAAAGATGCAACCATAAACACAGATATACAGTAATGCACAATTTCTATTAA
>ML807289.1:124866-137002 GCA_009831015.1 Picea engelmannii
ATTTTGTGTATTCAAGTGCGGCCACGTTGCAACTTATGTCAATGTAATTCTTCTTTTTTTCCATGAAAAAATGTTCTCGAGTTTATATAAGGTATAAAGTCATTTACAAGGAAAAACAACAATGAAACAGCGGTGAGCTATGGACTGTGGTTGGCGCACCATAACAATGAAACGACCAATACAAACACACAAACAGCCCTGCTTCAAGGCAAGACCCTCGAACACTGTAAAAATACTGAGATACAATCACCAAAAAAAATGCTTCAGAAGCATACAAAGAAACTGTCAAAACTATCAAAGTAACGAGGGACGACAGTCATCGATCAGTAGATGCTAAAGTAGGAAATAGGACTCTCGATCCCGTTATCGCAATGGAAGATTGAGAGTCTCCCTGCCTCCTCATTTAATGCTCTCTTTGAGAGAGCATCAGCCTCACTATTGTAAGATCTGGAAATGTGTTGGAAGCTGATGTTTGTGAATCCTTTGGAAAGATCCAGCGTTTTTTGTTTCCAGCATTCGATGTGGACTGAATGGAGCTTGGATTTTTGAGTAATCCAATCGATGATGAATCTCGAGTCGCCGCGGACGAGCAGATGATTGATGGACCAAGTAGAAGCTAGCGAGCGGGAAGCCCAAAGCCCCATGAGCTCCGCTTTTGTGTTTGTTCTCGGACCACAGTTGAGAAACCACTTTGTGATTCTCGACGGATGAGATTTGAAAATACCTCCAGCCCCACAGCAGAGACCATTTGATTGGGTCGCTCCGTCAAAGCATGCAAGGGTGTACCCTTCAGGCAGACTAAGGTCAATCGCTTTGTAGAGGAAGGGCTTTACTGTTGACGGCTGCCAGTTGAAGGTGGACAGGACTCTCTAAAAAACGGCCAGCATGGAAGGAGGTTGATCCTCAAATAGTGCTCTATTGCATTCGATCCAGAGTTGCCAGCTGACATGGGCAGCCATACAAATCGGAGTGGAGTTATTTAAGTGCCACTAGTTGAAACAATCAGATATTGTGTCTCCGCTCCAGGAGAAAGGAAGATTAAAATGTTTTAACAGTCTGTTCCATACATCCATCGAAAACTCACAGTGGATCAATAGATGGTGTATGTCTTCCAGCGCGTGGCGGCAGAGAGGGAAGATTCTGGGCCCTTCCCAACCTCTCCGGCGAAGCGAATCCCAAGTTAAGATCTTTCCTTTGTCGGCAAGCCAAACAAAAATTTTATATTTTAGGGGAACCTTCCATTTCCAAAGCTGAAGAAACCAAGAGAAATTGGATTCGAGATTTTGCTGTTTCAGAAGTGCATCGTAGATATTCTTTACAGATAGGATGCCCGAAGCATCCCCTCCTACCCACAACAGAGAATCTGGCTCATCAACAAGGGAGATGCCAACATTTTTAAGTGCAAAAATGAAACGGTTCCAATCAATTGCCCCCCGCTCGCAAAATGACAGCTCGCTACTTCCCATCCAATTATCCGGGAGAGAAGGGGATCCACTCGGAATTCTAACCTGTGCAAGGTGCAGCAAATTTCAAGAGCCGAGATTCGAACACAAAGCTGGAGGGAGAAGCGATCTATCCTCCAGGCCAATAATCTTATCCCTTCCGATTTTAATCTCTGTGCCAGAGCCCGGCTTCCATCGGAGCCAATGGAGAATTACAGGAGAGGAAGCGACCAGGCCCTTCCAGAACGTGGATGCCCTCTTTAGCTGAAGGGTTGGCTTACGAATCTAGTCACAGAGTTGCAGGGAGCCAAGGTATTTTTCAAATAAAATTCGGTGCCAAATGTTGTCGATGGTAACAGCTCTCCAGAAAGAACTAGCCAGGAGGGCTGTGTTGAAGGGGAGTAAGTTTTTTAGACCCCATCCACCTGCCTTTCTAGGCTTTGTCAATGTCTCCCAACTACAGAGGTGAAAGCTGTGTTTACTCCCATGGCCATTCCACAGAAAGTTGGATGAGTGTCTCCGGAGAGTATTGATGATCTTTTTAGGAATCCTCTCCAAGGTCATCCAGAAAACCGCCAGGCTTTCCAGCACTGATTTAACCAGGGTTAGACGACCGCCAAGTGAAAGCCATTTATTACACCAGCCACCTATTTTTCTTTCAAAAAGATTAACAAGCCAAAGCCAATCTTCGGGAGAGGAGGCTCCCAGCTTGAGCTGGAACCCAAGGTACTTGAAACCTTCTCTCAGGTCAATAAAAGTGAAGGGAATGGAATTTTTGAAACTAAGAAGTTCACGCTTCGATAGTCCCCAGAAGTGTACTGTGGATTTTGAGTGATTGATGGAAAGTCCCGAGACTGAGCAGAAACGAAATAACACATCCTGGATAACAGTCCACTCCGCTAGATCAGCTTTCGTCATGAGGAGGACATCATCGACGAACATAAGGTGAACGATCTTTATGAACTTAGAAACTTTAATGCCAGAGATTTTGTGTTCAGTGAATGTAATTCTTCTTTGTATTGTCAACATTTTCAAAAGGTATTTATTTCGAGCTTAACATTGTATTTTAGACGTATTGTAAAGAGATTAAAATATTTAATATAATTTTATGAAAAGTGATTGCTTTTATTTTAAAAATATTTTTGTGTTTTTAAATATTTTATTTTGTAAGTTTTTAACATGAATTGAGATAACGTTATTATATTTTTAGTGTCATAATATCAAAAAAAAAAATTAATAAATTAAATTAAGATTTATAAAATCTTTATAGGATTTCAATTTCCTTTTAATAATGATATTTTTATAGTTCTATCTTATTTTAAGTTTTAATTTTAAAATTTAAACCATTATATATTATAATTAAATAACTTTTTTTAATTATTTTTCAAATTACAATATTTTTTTCCTTACCAAAAATAAATAATAAAAAAGAATTATCAAAATAATAATAATAATAATATTAATATTAATATTTATCCTATAATATTTTTTATTCAAATTTTAATATTTTTTTATTCAAATTTCAAATATAATATTTAACATATACATATGTTAATTGAAAATGAAAATGTAAGTTTTTTATAAAAAGATGATATTGGGATGTAATTTTTACTTTAATTAAATATTATTATACTAACTTTACTTATTTGTATGTTAATTGAAAATGAAAATGTAAGTTTTTGTATAAAAGGATGATATTGGGATGTAATTTTTACTTTAATCAAATATTATTATACTAACTTTACTTATTTGTATTTTTAAAAGTTTGAAAAATATGTTGATTGATTTGATTTGTGGTTAAATTTATGTTTAATATCATTTATTATACATTATCAAGTAGATAGTTGTAAAGCACATTGATATTAACAAGTAAGCCTAAAAGATACCACATATCGAGTTAAAGTCACATCATAAGTAACTATAGTACTTATTTATTTATAAAGAAGCCTACACCTAATTGCATTCATTTCACTTTAAATAAATATACCATTATTCATATTATTTAAAAAAAAAAATTATTATACCCAAACGATCCAAGTTATGATTATTTATTATTATTAAAATATGTAAGTGTTAGTAAAATAGATGTAATATATTCATTGTATATATTATTATTTTAAAAAAAAATTATTAAATACAAAACAAATATATCATTATTCATATTATTTTTAAAAATACTTATTATACCCAAACAACTGAAGTTATGATTATTTATTATTATTAAAATATGTAAATATGAGTAAAATAAATTTAATATATTCATTATATATTATTATTTTAAAAATTACAATAATTTTTGTTTTAAAAAATAAAAATAAAAATACATTCTATTAAATACAAAACCCTATAGTATTAATTCGATTGAAAATTACAATGTTTTATTTAGCCGAGGTCAGAATTGTGGACGACGCTCCTCCCGTTTTAGGTCAAATATGGAATCATATAAATCAAATTTTAAGTTTCTCATTCATAACTTTCAACAAAATTAAAGAGAGTAAAGTAAAAAGTGATTTTGTGAATAACGTATACTTTATAGTACACCTTTGCCATGAAAGACTTTTATTTTATTTTTTTATTAAAAAAAAATAGATTAAATTTCTTTTTAAGATTACATTTAGGATACCTATAAAAAAAAAATCATTAAAAACTTTATTTTGTGATAATAAAAAAACCATTAAAAACTTTATTTTCCAAAATAGTCTAAAATACTTTAGATTTCAACATCAAACATTCTCTAACATATGGGATGCTACATAGAGCGTAATCTGCATACCATAAGCTAGGTCTGTTGCGGTGTGCCTTATTTGTGGATAATCCTACGTATGACATTGTACTATTCTCTTTATGGGGTTGATCTGCTTTGTGGATAATCCTAGGCATGGGTTGATCTGTTTTGTGGATAATCTTAGGTATGGCAGTGTTTTGTTATCTTTATGGGTTGATTTTTCATTTGATTTGTAAATCAATATTCTTATTTTAATTGAATTATAACCAACAAATATATTATTAAAATTTATTTTAAAAATAATAAAATTTGAACATTGATTAAGAAATTGAATATAATTTTTTTTTAAATTAATTGTTTTAATTTTGGAAAGTTGAAAACTTTATAGGATATAAGTATTTGATAGGCAATGTAATATTGTTTTTAAAAATTATTAGAAATTATTAAATAAATTAAAAGAAACAAATTAAATACTTTTTTAAAATGTTATTTTATAGAAATAAAAATATGAAAGACATTGTGGTTCTAGTAAGAGAATAATTAAAAAATTAATTTGATTAATTGTGAGGAATGATTATTATTGTTTTTAACCCAAGTTCAAAACAAACAATATGATGAATTTTTAATGACCTTTAATTATAAACATATATATAACCAAGTTTTATTAAAAATTTATGTTAAAAAAATATTAACAATACAAAATATTTAAATTATATCATAATGAGTGAAAAATTAATATATAAATTATGGAAAAAATTCAATATCAACAAGAAAATTAAAAGTTATATTTTAAATAAAAATTGATATTTAGAAGTTCAAAACAAATAATATGTTGAATTGTTAATGACATTCAACTATAAACATATATATGATCAAGTTCTACTAAAAATTTATCTTGAAAAAATATTAAGAATACAAAATATTTAAATTATATCATGATGTGGAAAATTAACATATAAATTATGGAAAAAATTCAATATCAACAAGAAAATTAAAAGTTATATTTTAAATGAAAATTGTTATTTAGAGATTGTCAAAAAAATTATAGTTTACAGATAATCAGGGATAATTTTAAGGATGAAAATTTATATTAAAATGTTGAAACATGGGCTAATCTTAGTAGTCCTTAATACAAAAAATGTAAAATGTTTCCGAATAGTTTTGTAAAAATATTCAAATTTCTAAAGATTTTATATAATTTCTATAAAATTTTGATAATCTTTTAGGTAAAATAATTTTATTTTATGGAATTTTGACCAATTATTTTTATAAAAAATGGAAATTGGCCAATCTTTTTATGAGAAAAACCATGAAAAATAGAAAAAAACATGGAAAATTAATACATTGGCTAAATTTAGCCCCTAAAATCATCTATAAAAATAATAGAAAATATTAGTTATATTTTAAATGAAAAATTGATACTTAAAAATTATCAAAAAAATTATAGTTCACAAATAATAGAAAATATTAAAATATTATTTTAAATGAAAATAAATATATAAATGATAAGAAAAAATTAATGATAATTACTCTTTTAATTCATGTATTTGGATTTAAACATAAGTATAAAATTTGAATATATGGAACTATTTCTCTTCCTTTAATTAAAAATACATCTCTTATAATAATTCAAGCTTTCAATTCATGTATTTGGATTTAAACATAAGTATAAGATTTGAATATATGGAACTATTTCTCTTCCTTTAATTAAAAATACATTTCTTATAATAAAAAAAATACATCTCTTATAATAATTCAACTTTTGAAAAATTATAATAAATTTTTAATAAAAAAATAATTTATATTTTATTTATATAAAGAGAATATTCATTAAAAAAATAATTTTTAAAATTAAAATCAAATTTATGATAAAAACTAATTACTAATTTATAATAGGGAATTTTTAAAATTAACATAAAAAATTATCTTAAATTAAAACTTTCTAATAAAACCCGTAACGCGCACATATAGATTAATTGAAAGGGGAAAATATATATTGAGTTTTTAAAATAGTGAATTAGAAGTAAAATTATGCTTAGTGTTTTATGAGATTGCTTTAAACAAACATGATGATGTCATAAATTTTAATTAACTTTTTCATAATAACAGTAAAGAGCAAATGGCGAACATAAACTTCCGCAAATATTGCAACAACAATCCGGCGGATCGTTGTAAACATTTAAATTTATGTACAGGCAAAGGCAATAGAAATTCAGTGGAAAGAAAAAGAAAACAGAATGTAACACATATTCCAATACAGAGAGGAGGGAAATGATGGTTAAAGAATAATTCAGTATAAACTTGCAAACTGTGACTTGTACAATCAATAAAGGAAGCATTGCTTAGTAATCAATAAAGGAATTGCAGTAGTTCCACCAATCAAATTAAATCTACCGTCCGTCCCTCCCTGCCAATCAAATCTTCTATCTTTACTGTAAATAATTGATCTTTGATGGTGTATTTGGAGATGATGCCAGGCTTTACAGTAACAGTATGAATATTGAAAACCACGGGGTATAATACAAAGCCTCGGCGTAGAAGCCTCTTCCCCGAACAAAATAAAAGTGAAAGAAAAAACGAAAAAGTCTCCTCGGCCAGACGGGGCCGGATAATTGTTCGGCTGGCCTAATAGATTTAGATTGCCATTGCCAGTGATAACCAATCAATCAATCAATCGCTCGAACTCACTGTATTTAAATCAAATAGGAGAGAGGGCCGAGTTCCATTGGATCCGGGACCATGAGAAGCATCTCTTCTCGTGGTAATGGAGATGGATTCTCCATTGATATCGAATCCGAGTCCATTGAGGCGAGGTTTCTTACATGCTGCTGCTACAGCAGAAGAACAAGAAGAAGAAGATGAAGAAGATAGAAAATCGGTAGCAATCAAGGAACCGCAACGCGGGCACTTGGGGTTTGTCTTGGGCATAAGGATATAGAGAAGGCATCTCGGACACCCCGCTGCCTGTAAAGAACTGGAGGCGGCCTTGTTTTCCCTTTCCGAACCATTACATTGCAAATTTAAAGAAGGCCGAGGCGGAGGCGGAGGCGGAAGCTGAGGCTGATTATGCATAGATAAACAGAGGGACGAACCAGAAGAAGATGAAGGAGATCGATCCACGGACCTCGACCTCTTCCTGGAATCACCAGAAGAAGAATTAGAGGGTATAATGTGTGCCATTTCGATTGAGCGCTCGGATGATGTTGTTACCCCCTTGAGCTTGTTGCCGCTTTCTTTCTCGGCTCTTTTCAGCGCCATCTTTACTTTATCCAAAGTACAGACGCTCTGCGACTGCCACTGCCACTCCCAATCGGAGCCCTCCGCTTGATTCCGCAGCACATCGGATAGCTTCAGATCCAGCTTGCATTTCCCCTCATCGATGTCTCTGGATTTCATCTTTTCTTCATCTTTCTTTTCACTATTTGGCGATCCTCCCATAAAATTATGCTCCTCCAATCCTCTCACGGCGGTCTTGGCCTCGGCCTCGGCCTCAGCACTCCGATCTGCCATTATTTTCGTCAGCCACTGCGATTCGGAGACCTCCGGACTTGTTGCTTTATTCGCCTCGGCTTCTGGGCCTGCGCGCTTTTTATCATTTAAAGCTGCGTACGGCAAAGATAATGGTGGAGGGAAGTTCAGGTCATGTACATATTCTCTCGAATTTTTGCCGTCCTTTGCGGGAGCGTTGCAATTATGGAAATAGACTTCCCCTGACTGAAACATGCGTAATATTCCCATATCAGATTAAAATTCAGAAATCCAAATCAAATCAGAATACAAAACACACAGCTACTTCTACCAGATTCAAGAAAGGGAGGGCATCCATCCCTACGAGAGCTTGAAAAAAACAAAGAAGACTTTTCGAAATTATGCAATTAATGGCGTTTACCTTCATGTCGAGACGCTTCTCCCATCCGCACGGCAGAGGCATCTGAACATCCAGATCGATTTCTTTAACCCTCCAGCTCCCTCCTACTACTGCTGCTCCTCCTCCTCCTCCTCCCAGCAAATCCCCAAACTGTATAAAAGCTTTCCCTTCTGTTACCTTACTTTGGTGGCCTTCCTTGTCAATTATGATTGGCTCTATAGACGATCGGCCCCCTCTCCAACCTACCTCGGCTGCCATTTTTACTCCAGCAACAGGAACAAACCCCAGCAACCCAATTGAGCTGATCAAAAATGGAAAGGGGCAGACTTGATCCTTCTGTGGGAGGGAGAAAGCGAGGGGTATAATAAATTGAAGCACCGCAACAATGGCTGCTCCTTCTGGTTCTTCGGTGGCCGGGCAGAGCAAAGAAGATAATGACGAGGGCGGAAGAGAAATAGAGATAAAGATGAAGAAGAAAAAGGGATCAAGTCCCGTAATAGTGAAGGAAAGCCCCAACTACCAAAAGATTGTGCACATTAATAAGAAAAAATTGAGTTTGGTTAATCGATAATAGCAAAATTAAATGAGAGGGAAGTGGGAGGATCAAATATAGATTAGATTAACGTCCCTTTCTTCTCCTTCCGAAATCCGGTCATCGGTCGCATTCAATATCAATTTAATGCATTTCGTTAGCATTTAACACACAAACACTCTCTATCATTTAAATTGGCATTATACGAGTGGCGACAACAGGGCAGAGCGTCGTGTAACAGTCCGCATTAACTCCTGTCGCTTTCATTTGTAAATAACCATTATTACCCTTCCCACATATCACATGCACATAAACAATTTTTTTTACCTTTACCCCGCCTGCTGATGAACCATCCACTTCAACTGCCACTTGCCTTTCTTATTAAATACCACCACACACCACGAGTACTTAGAGTGTTATTGTTGTTGCCGTAGTATCTTTAATTATTATTTTATATGAGGAGAGTTAAATTGGAGTTATTTTGACCACATTTAATGCGACGGCGTCCGGTGAACACCCCACGTTGGAGCCGGTCCTCCTCAATTATAGCGTATACGATGATGACTGAATGACATCAATGTTCTTCCAATTACATGTTTACGCGTAAACCCTAGCATTTTATTTTTAACTTCTGGTGGTTAATGCTACAGCTCTTCTTGGTATCGGTCACATGTGGGAACACGTCAAGCTTAACAACAATAATTATTATTAATATTGTTATTGACCGATTCAAATGAACCAACCAAGGATTGTGTGTCTTCAATTAAATGTTTGTTCCCCCTCCCTAGTCCTCCATGGTTTGGTGGAAATCTGAAGTGGTCAAATAAATGAAAAAATGTACGTAGCCTTTTCCAACATTTAAAATTTGTCGCCTCCCTTTTAAATTCCAAAGTGGACATTTCATGAATTTGGTATTTACCTACACTAGGAGTGACGTGAGATTTTGATTCATTTAATGAGTACCTAGTAAATGTAATTATTTCCGTTTCTGTCACTTGAAGTTAAAACCCTTTTCCTCGGCATTAAGTGTAACAAAATTAAGTCGTAGCAACAACTTTGAATGCTCCTCAACTACTTGGCTCCCGATATGAATTTTCACTTTATACGGCACACATAGGGAATGGAATTTTGGCAAATCATAGGTCATACCCACCAACATTATGGCTTTTAAATCAACTTTGAATTCCTCCCACCCAACATACCTGGTTCTCCTTTTTATTAATCTCTACTTTCAATTTTCAAAGAAAAATGTGGAAATATGTTATGTTTCATTAACACTACAACTAACAACCTTCTAAAATAAAATAAATTATTAAACAAACTAAATAAAATAAAGTATAAATAAATTATTAAACAAACTAAGTGCATAAAAAATATTCAACATGAATTAATTAAAACATGATAACTATAAGATCATTGACTAGATCATCATCTCTCGTATTGTTATTAAACATTCAAGAGTACTCATGAATATCACGTTATGGATATTAAAACATCTTTAACATTTCTACAAGTCTTTGTTGAATTTGGTTATAAACTTATCAAAATTTACAAGTGGGTCAATGTTGTGTAAAGTCATATTAGCATTAAATATTGCAATATCTATAAAGACTATAAGCTTTTATGGTTTCTTAGAGAAGACCATAAATGTAATGTTTCAAGTCATCAAAAAGACTACAACCACAACATAAGGTGCACTACATCTCATTTATTATAGGCAATGAGAAGTTTAAATTTGCAAATTTTAATGGAGAAATCCTAACATATCACAATATGTTAATTTTTTTTATTAAACTCAACTTTGGGATGCCAATTGGTGGATCAATTAAGAAGTCAACTATGTTGATTGAGAGATTTCAACTAATCAAATAAGACCCACTAAGTCATTTCGATTATGTGGATGCAAAAAAGTGAAACATAATTGTCTAAGAACATTGGAGTTGCTTTGGGTGATCAAACATGACCAAATCAACCCTACTTTAAGGAGATTGGTTTATGCAAAAGTGTAAAAATAAATGGTCTATGGATTTCTCTATATGATGAAGGATATTGCATTCATGTATATTGTATGTTTATCTTATAATAGTGTTCATAAACAACAACACCTTTACTTGGATCTATTTATGACTTCTACAAAGCACACGTGATTGCTAACATGGTATCAAAGCCTAGGTTTTGAAGATCCTAGCTCGTTTCTACTAATGTAATGCATTTTAAATGTTGTTGCATCACAAGAAGATTGTGGAGGGTATTTTCTCTCCTACAAAGCCAACTATATGGAAAGGATAGACTTGTTTGGACTTGCATGGTTTTTCATTAAGGTTTTGTGGGAGCAATATACATTAGAAGAAAGAACCTATCGTGCTAAATGGGCATAATTGTGGCATCTCGACACAAGACATGGAGATTTCATTGAAGAAAAGCACTATGGAAATTTACAAAGACTATTGTTGTAACACACTCGACCCATAAGTACCTTTTTTCTAGGGATGGGGCATTAAATTTTTGCTTACTTTAATCATATCAATTCATCTCTCCAAGGTCTCCTTCCTCTTCTACTCAACCATAGCTTTCTAACGACTGTTACCAGACTCAAAACCGAGCTCTGGATTGCAATTTATGGCCTCCCGAAGTTCTTCGAGTGTTATCAGTCATGGTCCACGTGGGTCCACCTTATTCGTACCATCCCCAAGTTCCTACATCCACGGGGAAAATCTATCCACCGTCCAATCCAACAGTGGGTCTTGATCCTCATTTAACACACAGGCTAGAGGGGGGTTCGGCGTCTGACATTAAACGCCCCTTTTTCCTTCCTGCACACATGTCCTCTGGAGTCCCGAACTCCCGAAGGAGCCTGAAATCTCGCCACGTGGCTCTGACCTTCGATCCTTTCAGCTTATCCAAGAAACTACATCCCAAACCTCCAGAGTCTAGAAGTCCCAAACTCCCGAAGGGTCCACCCTCGCACGTGGTGACATATTAAACGTGGAGGCAAGGGCAGGTGGGTCCCAAGTACTCTGCCCCCCATATGGACCAAGCAAGTATGTGCCCAGGGTGAGATGTGGCAAGGCATCTATGACACGTGGCCCCTTCAATGGGTGACACGTGTCATGTTTTAATGGGCACATAGGGTCGGTGAAACGTACGAATACAGGTGACACGTGGCACGTCAAATGCGAGTCCACATCACCCTCGGTGACATCAACGTGCCAGATCGCCCCGCACTGATTGCCTTCCAACGCCATTAGATCTAATGGTCAAGAAGCATCCACGTAGGTCCATTGATCTACGACCTCCATTATTTTGTAACTTCAGCATTTGGGGGATTCATTGTGTGACTTCCTCCTTGCTCCCGGAGTGGTCAGCATCGGGTTGACCATGGCCTAGATCTAACGGTCGGGAATGGTCCCACATTGTCCACAGATCTACGGCTCGCATGACTTCGTGAGTTCGGTGTTTAAATGTTTTTTCCCGCTTACCACCCCCTTTCTCTCAGAGTGGTCAACGTCGGACTGACCGCAACATGGATCCAACGGCCAGGAAGGATCTCGAAGCGACCCTAGATCTAC
>ML807289.1:137507-151550 GCA_009831015.1 Picea engelmannii
GACTCTCTTGCAAATCCATGTCCATAACTCTCTAGTTACTAAGTTGAGGCAATCAGAAGACCATTCAAAAGCACGGTTTCATGGAGGAACAATAAACATTTCTACCTTAATCATTCAATATAGGTTTTAGTCATAAACATGTATATTCAAACATCATTTCAATTCCAATATACAGAGTATGAAAATACTTATCAGAAAATCAGAATCGTGAAGTGACTACTCAAAGGGGTGCCCGTTTCCACCCAACCGTAGGCACAACCACTCATGATCAGATTTACTGCTGGCCACCCCCTAGCTAGACCACGATGCTCTGAGAGAGAGACTATTTCTTCTTGCTCAACGATAGTCAAGGATGGAGGTTACTGTCCTCCTCCCACAAGATCTTGGCAATCGATTTTCGATGTACCAAGCAAGGGGGCCTGCAACAAGTACTTCCACAGTCACTCGTCAGCCCCGTTTATCAGCTTAGACTGAAAACACTGCTAGCAACTTCTTGTGCCCAGAATGAGCTTGTTTCTTAGTTCTCCCTCGAACCAGAGAGCTGCAAGCTCTCTTTCCTCTTCTCGAGATTGGTCTTTCGACTCTGCTTCCTCGCAGATCTGCCTCTGCCCACAAAATTACCTATTTTCTTGCCTTCCTTAGCAAGGTTGTGTGGGTCTGAATCCTCAGCTTGTGGGTAGGTCTGGAAGCCCTTGCAGATGGTTACTTTGCCCCATCTCCTCATTAACTCTTGAGGAGGACTTTTCCAACTACCAGCCTGATTGTTAATTCATTTATGGGTCAGAGGACTATTCTAGGTCTGAGCAATTAAATCCAGTGAGGTACTGGTTTGGTGGGGGTCATCTCAACCATCTCTGGTTCCCCTCCCCATCTCTCTCATAGCACCATGGTCTTTCTTGGTAAACCCCCCTTTCAACAGTCATGCAACACTATCCATTTTCAATTAATAACAAAAAATACATACTTTACCTTTTATAACAAAAGGCTCATCAAATCCAACATTCACACATATTTAGTCTGCCACAGTCTTTCGAGAAGTTATAGTTATATTTACAAACTGGGGGAAACAAGAGTATTAGAATCCCCTTCCCCTTAAAGGAACATCGTCCTTAATGTTCTATTTTTCGATGTGCTTTGTATGTACAGAAGTAAAAAAGAATGGGTATGTGTGTTTCACGGCATCCTCCATTTCCCATGTAGCTTCATCTGGACCAAAGTGTTTCCACTCCACCTTGATCTATGCAATGGTTCTATTTCTAAATGGGGTTTCCTTCCTGTCTATTATGCATTGTGGTTATGGAAGAAATTCTCCCTCTGTTTCCACCTGAATCACACACCAATCAATTATATTCTGTAATTCGGACCTGATGGTACCCAGACCTCAAGTCAATCTTGGACAAAATTGTAGCACCCCTTAATTGGTCAAATAAGTCATCAATCCTTGGTAAGGGATAATTATTCTTAATGGTCATCTTATTGAGTTTCCTATAGTCTATGCACAACCTGAGTGTGCCATCCTTCTTTTTCACAAACAAGGCTGGTGCTCCCCATGGAGACACACTAGGTCGAATGTAACCTTTTTCCATCATCTCCTTTAGTTGTAGCTTGAGCTCAACCAACTCTAGTGTACTCATTATATAGGGTGTTCTAGACAGTGGCATCGCTCCAGGTGCAATTTATATTGAAAAGTCAATATCTCTTCTTGGAGGTAGACCTGGTACCTCTTCTGGAAACACATCTTTATACTTTCTTAATATGGGATGGTCTTCTAGACTGGGTTTATTGTTCTCAACAGATTCCAACACTTGTATTTCATATAAAGGACATCCTTTTTTGCAATACTTCTTTACTTGAAGGGTTGATATTTGTCTCACTGAGACAGGCTTTTGAATCCCTTGTAAGGTTACATTTCTCCCTCCTTCATCTTCACACTCCAAAGTTTTATTGTAACAGTCCAACTTGGTTTTATGGGTAGCCAACCAGTCCATGCTAATCAACAGGTCATAATATCCTAAAGGGATCATGTTTAGGGTTGCTTGGGTGGGTAATCCATTCATAATGAATTGGCATGCTGGTATGACCTCTGTTACTTTTCTTTTGGTTCCAGTGGCTAGTTTTACCAGCCATGATTTAACATGTTTAACTTGTTGCAATTTACATTTCTCAACAATTTGAGGGGCAACATAACTTAAATTAGAACCAGGATGAATTAAAATGGAAACTAGATGGTTGGAAATCATACCTTCCATCTCCACCACTGAATCTTGGTGGTCAGCTTGTCTAATATCCAAGGCTGCATAAATTTGTGGCATGCTCCTAGCCACATCATTGACTATGGTAGCCTCTTAGACGTTGTAGAACCTCCTGTTGTTTTGTTGCCTATGTGGGAAGTCCCTCAACAAATGTTCTTCTCCACAACCCCAACATTTCGAGGGTTCTCTCTTTGTGTTATCAGTCTACCTGAGGCTGCTCCAAAGGGTTTATTTCCACTCTAAGAGGGAAAATTTTGTTGATATACACTTTTAGTAGGAAGATTCATCTTAGAACCTTTCCCATAGATCTTAAATCTTGAGGGTTTAAACCCCTTCTTCTTGAATCCCAAATTTATTTTCTTCTTCCGCTCCTCATGAGGTTTTGTCTTATTCTTGAATTGCTCATATCAATATCTTGCCTTCCATATAGTGTCTTCTAAGGTGTTTCACTCATCAAATTCAATTATGTCCCGGAAGCACTGAGGCAGTCCAATAATAAATCGTTGCATCTTTGTTTTTGCATCCTTTATGTAGGGAACATACCTTATCGACTCAAGGAATTTATTGATATATTCCTCTATTGTGATTTGTCCCAACTTGAGTTCATAGAACTCCTTGGTCTTCCCATCAAAGTATTTCTTTGACAGATACTTCTTCTTGAAGTATTTCTCAAATTGTTTCCATGACAAGTCCTTCTCATGGATTCCTTTCACATTCCTAAGGTCCTCCCACCAAATGGAGGCCTTTCCATTCAATTTAAAAATGGTTATTCAAACTTTTAATTTTTCAGAGTAGTCATGGACTCTGGAGTACTTCTTCAAGCCAAGCATCCAAAGTTCTTCCTCTTCCCCCTTCTTAATCTCTCCATCGAAAGTGGGTGGTTTGGATTTCTTAAATTCTTCAAGGTCACGACTCTTGGAATGTTTCCTCTTCTTTCCTCTCCTCTGGGAATGTGAGCTAGTTGTTTTACTAGAGGATCCCTTGGAGTTGTCAGTTTCCTCACCATAGGATTCTTTTGGTGAGTATCTCTTAACTCCATGTTGGGGCTTCTTTGAGGTGCTCCTCCTTGTGTGGCCACTTTCAAGGCCACGCTTTCATATCTCAAGTGGACTCTGGGTTTTCTTAGTATGATGTATGTCCACATGACTGCTTGTTGCTCCATGTTACAACTGCCTTTGTATATCTGATAAGCTTTGCAGTAGGAATGCATTAATTTCAGTTTGTTTTTCCTGCTCTTTTATCAGCCTTTCATTGTCAGCCTTACAACTCTTTAATTCTGCCATGAGGCTTCTTACGATTTCAACCAAATCTGGAGGGGTTTCCACCGCCCTCCTTTCATCATATTCTTCCTCTCTATTATGGGTGATTTCCCCCAATTCATGGTGTGTCACCATCCTTTATGTTGTAGTTTTCCTACGACCCACTTACTGTTTGAGTGCTGATAATTTTTTTTATGTTAGTTAATGATCTACTAGTTTATGAATAATACATAGTTCAAATTTTTCAAAACATATACAATAGCAGAAGGTTTCATTCCTTTCTTCAGTAGAGGTTTAACTAAGCCTCTTAGGAATGGGGTAAGATAGGGTGTTACCCTTAAAGGGTCTCTAATAATATTTTTATGCGACTCGTTCATGAGCCCAAGTAGGCTAAGTGTTGTTGCCTGCTCTGATACCAATTTGTAACACACATGACCCCTAAGTACCCTTTTTTAGGGATGGGGTATCAAAATTTCACTTACTTTAATCGTCTCAATTCATCTCTCCGAGGTCTCCATCCTCTTATACTCAATCGTATCTTTGTAACGACTATTGTCAGACTCAAAACAGAGCTCTGGATTGCAAGTTATGGCCTCCCAAAGTTCTTCAGGCATTATCAGTCATGGGCCACGTGGGTCCACCTCATTCATACCATCCCCATCCCCAAGTTATTACAACCATGGGGAAAATCCATCCACCATCCAATTCAATGGTGGGTATTGATCCTCATTTAACACACATCTTAGAGGGGGGTTCGGGGTCCGACATTGAATGCCCATTTTTCCTTCTTGCATGCATGTCCTCCAGAGTCTCGAATTCTTGAAATCTCGTAGGAGCCTGAAATCTCTCCACATGGCTTCGGCCTTTGGGCGTTTTGACTTATCCACGACACTACATCCCAAACCTCTGGAGTTCCAAAGTCTCGGACTCCCGAAGGGTCCACCCTCTCACGTGGTGACATATTAAATGCGAGGGCAAGGACAGGTGGGTCCCGAGTACTCTTCCCGCCAGATGGACCAAGCAAGTATGTGCCAGGGGTGACATGCGACAAGGCATATATGACACGTGGTCCCTTTAGTGGGTGACATGTTTCATATTTAAATGGGCACATAAGGTCAACGAAACGTACGAATCCAGGTGACACGTGGCATGTCAAACGCGGGTCCATGTCACCCTAGGTGACATCAGCATGCCATGTCACCTCGAACTGATTACCTTTCGACGCCCTTAGATCTAATGGTCAAGAAGTGACCATGTAGGTCCATTGATCTGCGGTCTCTGTTACTTTGTAACTTCGACATTCGAGAGATTCGTTGTGTGACTTCCTCCTTGCTCCTAGAGTGGTCAACATTGGGTTGACCATGAACTAGATATAAAGATCGGGAATGGTCCTGCAACGTCCTCAGATCTACGGCTCGCATGACTTCGTGAGTTCAACGTTCGAAGGTTTTCGCTCGCTTACCACCCCCTTTCTCCCGGAGTGGTCAATGTCGAATTGACCGCAACGTGGATCCAACGACCATGAAGGATCTCGAAGCGACCCTAGATATACGGTTCACATAGATTCATAGCTCTGACGTTCGGTAAAATTTGGGGCTATGACACCTCTGCTCCTCCAAAGTAGTCAACGCCGAACTAACTTTGGCGTAGATCCAACGGTCAAGGAGACTCTCGGTTACCCTCAGATTTGTGACTCGCGTTACTTTGCGATTGGTGAGTGGGTTAGGGCTTAACAATGGGATAATTTCTTCTGTCATGGTTAGGATCACCTCCATATGTCGGTCGAACTCGTGGGTGACCATAGTAAAAAGTTATATTCGGTTGGTTTGGACATGGTAAGGCCATAACACCCCGGAGTTTCAAACTCCCAGAGTTCTGAAGCCAGTAAGCTCAACTCCTTTCGGGCCTAGCGCAGGGTTCCCAGACCTTGGTCACATGAAATCTTAGGCAAGCCTCAAGGCTACATGCTCAACAATTAACCGCAATTTGGTTAGAACTGTGGACATAAGCCCTCGATCACACAGGTGAGGGGATTTGAAGGAGGTGTCCTCCTTCCACATAATTCATACTTAGTGACCTGCGAAGGTAAATTCGAGAGGTTGGCAAGACTTAGGTATTCCAGTTAAGTCTACCTATGCTCTCTTGCAAATCCATGTCCATAACTCTCTAGCTGCTAAGATGAGGCAATCAAAAGACCATTCAAAAGCACATGTTCACAAAGAAACAATAATAATTTCTACCTTAATAATTCAATACAAGTTTTAGTCATAAACATGTATATTCAAACACCATTTCAATTCAAGTATACAGAGTATGAAAATACTTATCAAAAAATCAAAATCGTGAAGCCACTGTTGAAAGGGGTGCCTATTTCCACCCAATCGTAGGCACAACCACTCCTGATCGGATTTACCACTGGCAACCCCCTAGCTAGACCACGATGCTCTGAGAGAGATATGATTTCTTCTTGCTCAATGAAAATCAAGGATGGAGGTTACTCTCCTCCTCCCACATGATCTTGGAAACCTATTTTTGTTGTACCAAGCAAGGAGGTCGACAACGAGTACTTCCACAGTCACTCGCCAACCTTGTTTATCATCTTAGATTGAAAACGTTGCCAACAGATTCTTGCACCCAGAACAATCTTGTTTCTCAGTTCTCCCTCGAACCAAAGAGTTGCAAGTGCTCTTTCCTCTTCTCGAGATTGATCTTTTGACTCCACTACCTCGCAGATCTGCCTCTGCCCACAAAATTACCTCTTTTCGTTCCTTCCTTAGCAAGGTTGCGTGGGTCTGAATCCCCATCTCATGGTCATGTATGGAAGCCCTTGCATATGGATACTTTTATCCATCTCCTCATTAACTCTTGAGGAGTACTTTTCCAACTACCAGTCCGACTGGTAATTCATTTCTGGGTCTGAGGATTGTTCTGGGTCTGAGCAATTAAATCCAGTGAGGTATTGGTTTGGTGGGGGTCATCTCAACCATCTTTGGTTCCCCTCCCCATCTCTCTTATAACACCATGGTCTATCTTGGCCTACCCCCCTTTCAACATTCATGCAACACTATCCATTTTCAATTAATAACAAAAAATACATACATTACCTTTTATAACAAAAGGTTCATAAAATCCAACATTCACACGTATTTAGTTTGCCACAGTTTTTCGACAAGTTATAGTTATATTTACAAACTAGGGGAAACATGGGCATTACAGTTGTTCCTAATCCTATGGATGAATACGACAAGATTATGGTCAAATGGAAGAAGGATGAAGTTGTAGGCATTATGATGACCTACATCTCAAGGGCGATTTACTTCCATACTTGTGGGATCGACTACATGAATGAAGCACATAAGACCTTGAAAATTTTGTTTGACAAGGTCGATGAAATTTAGATTATGCAACTTGAGAAATAATTGATCTGTCTTGAACCCTTCTATTTCATATAGGATTGAGGACTATCTAGCTCGTGTAAAGAATTTGTAGTTACAGTTGGATGAATGTGAAAAATACTTTCCAAAGAAGGAAAATGAAAACCTATCAACTTGATCCTAATGAATTTGAAAACATGGTATGATTTTTTTTTCCATGTTATAAGGAAATTGGGCTTCAAGGAAAGAAACTGGTAAGTATTATACCTTTGTCTCTTTTTCTCTTTATTCATTAGGGCACAAAAAAAATTTGTTTGATGTTGGGAAGATTAGCAATAAGTAGCAAGTTTATTTCATTAAGTGAAAAGGATGACAAAATTATGGAGAAAGAGATCAAGATGGAAATTAAGAAAGGAGCCATGCTATAGTCCATGATAAGGATTGTGGAGATCAGATCAACAAAAGAAATCATCGAGGTGAAAGTCAACAATTGACCAAGAATGTCAAGTACAAAAAGACTTGTCATTATTGTGGCAAACCAAGAGATTTTGAAAAGACTTGTTGGAAGAAGGGCAGTGACCTTAAGGAGAAGGCTAAGAGGATTGAAGGCAAACAATAACGACACTCTAAATAAAATAAAGGTGATGTTATCCATGTCTTTTATGTTTGTTCTTATCAAGCATTACATGCTTAGAGTTATACAAAATAATGGATAGTGGACTATGGTTGTTCACCTCACATGGCTCAAGATGATTCTATTTTTTCTTCCTTGAGTGAGGCCAAATAAGAGAAGATATTTGTTTCATATGAATATGCACATACTACCACTAGTAGTTGTAGGGTTGATTGTGAGAATGGTGTGATCACTAATGTTTAACATGTACCACATTTAAGTGCAAAACTATTATATGTACCACAACTCACCCATACTAGCAAGAAAAATGAAATTTTGGCTTGATAATTGCTTTAATGGTGCAAAGAGAGAAATATGACCATCTACATTTGTGGCCAAAACTAGTGATAGAGGAAAAATTTATCACAAGAGATTAGGGTATTTGAATTTTAAAAGGATAAAGTGATGATTTGGTTGAATATGGTTCATGGACTCCCTAAAGTGGTTCCTTCTAAAGGTGTATGTGAGGGATATCTTCTTTGTAAACATCACCATGAAAAAATTGAGAAGGGGAGTTGTTGTGTGTGATTTGGTGCACAAGGTGACCAAATAATACTCAATTGTAGGTTGGAACTATTCAAGGGGAAAAACAAATATGTAGAGCTACTTCAATCTAACTATCTCCCAAGCATCAAATAGATATTGGAAAACTAATGAGGAAAGGATAAGTAAACCTTTGGGAAATTTTCTTGTGGAATTGGCCTTGTTGTAGAGCAAGAAGAGATGGATTCCAATGGAGAATCATCCTCACAAAGAATGTGCACATAATGACAACAAGGAAACCAATGCTACCATTTCCTGACAAGATTAGTATACCAAGAAATTCGTGAAATGTCAAATGAATAAACATGCACACCATTTGAAAATATTTATGAGTGAAAAGAGATCGAATGCTTTGCATTAACGCCGATTGAAAAAACTAAAAAAAACTAAATACAAAAATAGGACATTTCACCTTGAGGGAGTGATGGAAATGGCCTCCAAACTCTCCCTTTGGAAGTTTCTATAGTCTTTAAGACTCTCTCATTGATTCTAGAGTGAATTAGATGGTATTTCCCCTTATGACATGATTAAATGGAGGGAATTTTGGAAGAATAGCCACTCATGAAGATCAAATGAAGGATTGAAGCAAGTGGGCTCACTGGAACAAAACTATGTCATTAGCTTCATTTTTAGCTTCCCGTTTTTCTACCATTTTTTTTTATCTTTCTGCTCAAAAAGTGTCTGATCAATTTTCTTGTTTCCTTGTTGGATAATTCTTATTGATATTTCACACATGCTACATTAGGTCACTCTCAACTTCACTAGGGCTCTTGGTTTCTATGATTGCAAAATTCTTGTATATTTTTTACACTTCCCTACAATTTCAAGGAATCACTTTCAACTTCAATATGCTCTTGGCCATCTTCTTTCACATTTTAGAGACTATCCTTTGATAGTGGTGTGGGATTTGAGTACTTCATTGTGATTGTTCATGCATTTTCTCATTTGAATTTGTGATTGCTTCATAAATTTTGAGTTTGTGTGAAGGTGTTTTGGAAGCTACAATTTCAAAGCAAACATTTATGTTTAAACTTATGTTTTTTTACCAATTCCAAAGAGGTTCATGCAAAGGTGTTTTAGAAGTTACACCTTTGGAAATGGAATATCCAGTGAGAGATTGTTTGTAGTTTGTCATGGTTAAAAGGTGTGTGTCAATGTTGATCATTATTGTATTCCCTATCCAATTAAACATTAAGAGGGAATTATGTTAATGTTTATTTGGATAATATTTTTTGTTTACTACATGTTCCCAAGTGCATATAAATGGTTGATGTTGGGATGTGATATTTACTTAATCAAATCTCATTTATGCCAAATTTCCTTATTTGTATCCCCAAATCAATCTTAAGGAAAAGAGATTTGTTGGTTGACTTTTGCTTGTGGCTCCATTGGCCCTTAAAGTGGCTTATTATACACTCTTGGTGGTTAATTGTAGACCACATTGGTGTTAGTTAGTGAACTTTAGAGGTACCACACATCAAGTTAGGTCCACATCATAAGTGACCTTGACACCTTTTATAAAAAGGCCCAAGCCAAATATATCACTATTCATATTATATAGAAAAACACTTATTATACTGAAACAACTCCACTTATTATGGTTTAAATATCTTATAGCAAATTATTCTAAAAAATAAAATTTGAATATTGGTTAAGATATTTAATATAATTTTTTTTGAAAGATTAATAATTCTCATTTTGAAAATAACTTGATTGTGGATATGAAAAAGGTGAAATAAGGGATGTAACATTATTATGTTTATAATCATGATATTGTTTATATTTAAAATTGATGGAAATCAAAGTTCCAAGGTCATTAGACACTAATTATAACTCACCTAAGATATATCATACTACACTAACTTACCTAATTTTCTAGTTGACAAAACCCATCTAACTTATGAATCCAAATAATCTATATTAACCCATTAATGTCCTAACACATGAAATCCACATAATCCACCTAATCTAATGTACCTAATCAATATAACTCACATAATGTAGATAACATTCTATTCCATAAGTTACTAAAATCTATTTAACATAGCCTACCTGACCCATTAACCCATCTAACCTATTCATTTATAAAGAAACCAACATGTATAAAATGCAATTGGTCTTCTCATGATGCTCAAATGTATCTCTGAACATTAGGGTTTGTTAGTTTGTTCATTCAAAAGGCTTCTTGATTTGTTCCATTTAATCCTCTCTTTCTCTTGTGAATATCAAAGGTTGAATTGATAAAACACTCTAGGTGATGCTCTAACTAGATAAATAACCTCCACCATGATGATTCTAATCACAAGTAATATTCCTAATTTGGATTATATCCAACACATTTGGCAATATTTGCAAACATTTAGAAATCATTGATTAGAAGAAAATATGTCAATTTGTAAATGCATCATGAAAGGATCTTTTCTATATTCCTATTGTCCAAAAGGGCCTTCCTTTGATATTTATTTAAATCCATTTCAACTCCTCACCATCGTCATCAGCCACAACTAATGGGAATGCAATATTAGTATAATTGTATACATGTTTTTGAATGTCAAATGCACCAATCCATGTATCATTGGTAGATCTATCAAGTCCACCAATGGAATTCTTACCATCCTCCTTAAAACATATTTTCCCATATCTAGTTATAAGAACATACTTGGAAAATAATTGCTCGTGTTTAGCAAATTACATGTGCCCTATGACATCATTTCAGCCCCACCATTCAACCCAAAAAAATTCCTTCATTTGATACACCTTAATCATCACATTCCATAGGAAGACAAAGGGGTAATGCATCCATTACATTCAAACCCATCTCACTCGACAATCATTGGATCACTTTAGATTTTGAAGATGCTCAGCTTGTCCTTGTGCCACAGTACGAAGAATCTCCATCTTGTTGCACGCATGGGGAATGTTAAGGTCCTACCCTGACCTCCTTACTTTAGGTTACTTAAGAGAATCAATTAATGTATGCAACCATGTTCTTTTAATAAGGCCCATTAGATAGTAGTGGGTAGTTATGTAATGTAAAAGGGTACTCATTAATAAGGCTCACTAGGAAGTTGGCACTCATTAATGAGGGGACCACAATTAGTTAGGATTTTTTTGTTGAGAATATATTTAAAGAGTTAGGAGGCTATGTAATGTTTTGTCGAGTATTTTTATATTTGGAGGTTTGCTTAATGAAATGTTGCCTCACCTTAAGAGGCAAGTGAACATTATTTTCATTCTTCTAATAATCATTAATACAAAGGTGTATTTTTCATATTTCATCTTATTTGTCTCTTGTATATGGTTTTCTACATTTATAATCTCTATATACCTTATTTGTTTTTTTGATCTAACATGCATTTAGATTTTAGCTAAAAAGAATTTAGGCTACATATATGTTCTCACATCTTTAAATAAGATAAAGATGGGTAAATTTGTGATATAGGAAAAATGCACTTAGAAAATACAAGTCATGTCACCTAGTTGGACACTATTGTGATATTTTCTCATAAGATGTTAAATATAAAATTATAATCTTAATTCTTATTATCAATGTCAAAATTCTTAATATTAATTTAATTAAATAAATATATTATTTTACTTTAATCATGATAACAATTGTAAATGAACCTCGTCTCGTTATAAGTCTAATATAAAATTTGTAATCCTAATTCTCATTCTCAATTTCAACAAAATTAAATAAAAAGTAAAATAAGAAATGACTTTCTACTAAATATTACCATACTATGATAACCTAAATAACTTATACACACCTTTCACAAAACAATCCCTTATTTTTTTTAACTAAATAGTAGATTACATTTGAGTTTCCTTTTATAATATCTAATCATTTGGAAAACAAAGGCCCTTCAAGGATATATTAGATCTAAGTTTAAAGAGAATAGAGAATGTGTCATTCATCGTGGAAACAAAGACTTGCTTAGATTTTCTTGAACATATACGAAAACTATTAAAAGCTATGTACTACAAAATGGTCTCAAACAAAGTAATCGAGTATGTACTACAAAATGGTCTCAAACTATTAATATGCCATAATCAAAGTATGTTGTATTGCCATCTTTGTGGACAATCCTCCATGTAATTTGTAGGATAAAATTTTGTGTAATCGAGTGTAGCCTTGTTGCAACTTCTTGTCCTTGTTGGAGCTTATGTCCATGCAATCCTTTTGATGGTATTATTCGCATTTTTTAAATAATTATTTTGAGTTGACACCGTACCTATTATTATTACAAATTATTATAAAAAATAAAATTTGAATATTTGTTAAGATATTTAATATAAATTTTTGGAAGAGTAATAGTGATCATTTTGAAAATAACTTTCCTGTTCATATGGAAAAAGAGAAATAAGGGATGTAACATTATTCAATTTATAATGATAATATTCTTTATATTTAATCAAAGTATCAAAGTCATTATATACTAATTTTAATTTACCTAAGCCATATCGTACTGCACTAACCTATCTAATTTTCTAGTTAATAAACTCATCTAACCTATTCATCCAAATAATATATATTAATTCATTAATTTCCTAACATATGAAATCCATATTATCTACTTAACTTAATGTATCTAATCAAATATAACTTACATAATGTAGATAACATTCTATTCGATATCATTTTGGGGATTGACGGTGTAGAGTAAGTCATTAATTTATGACTTATAACCTATGTCCATGAGTATTAGTCGCAATTGACCAATAATTTTCATGATTTGAATAGTCCACTATTCAATTTATAGTGATGATAATGTTTTATTTCAAATTGGTGAAAATCAAAGTACTAAGGTCATTATACACTAATTCTAACTCACCTAAGCCACATCATACTACACTAACCTACCTAATTTCCTAGTTGATAAACTCACCTAACCTATCGATCCAAATAATCTATATTAACCCATTAATGTCCTAACATATGAAATCCACATAACCCACCTAACCTAATGTACCTAATCGATATAACTCACATAATGTAGATAACATTTTATTCCATATCATTTTGGCGATTAACTACGTAGAATAAACCATTAATCAGTGACCCATATCCATGAGTATTAGTCACAACTGACTAATAGTTCTCATGATTTGAATAGTCCACTTAGCACTTATTGCATCGGGTGATGCTCAAAGGGGTGAAGAAGTGGGATTGAATCCATCGAAATGAGTCATATAGTGTCAATCATCACTTCCAGGGCTTGCACCCAGTAACTAGGACTTCCCGAGCGGTCACCCATCCCAAGACTCCTTTAGCTAAAGCACACTTAACTGTGGATTTTTCCCCAAAATCAAGCCCACTTAGCTTGATAACCCATTTGCAAAACCTTAAGATGTATTGTGCCTTATGAACTATTCAATTAGAGCTCCCTTCACTCTTTTTTATTTGAGCATCAAGGGGATTCCGTAGTACAACATATTAGATATCATTTTGGCAATTAACTATGTAGAGTAAGTCATTAATATATGACCCATATCCATGAGTATTAGTCATAACTGACCAATAATTATCATGATGTGAATAGTCCACTTAACACTCATTGCATCGGGTGATGCTCACAGGGGTGAGGAAGTGGTATTGATGTTGGATTATTGAGAGGGGGGGTGAATCAATAATAGAGAAATTAAATCATTTTTAACCATATAATCCAAGTGTTATATCAATGTAACATTATCATCCAATAACTGCAGAGTAAATAAGCAATGAACAAATGAACAATCATACACATACACAATACACCAATATTTTACATGGAAACCCAAAGCGGGAGAAAACCACATAATGTTTTTTCTTATATGTCTTGAAGAATTACATTCATTGGAAGCACCAACTTCCTTTGTTTTCTAGCTGCAATTGGAAGGAGGCTCCAACCCCCTAGTTTCTCAGGCTACAACCCGAGGGAAGCTCCAACTCCCCAATTCTC
>ML807289.1:170640-185750 GCA_009831015.1 Picea engelmannii
CCCGCACATACAGTGTAGCAACTCAAAGTTTACCAACCCTGGTTTGACAATTTAGTGTTTCAGGTCATTCAAATCTTCAATTTAGCAGCCTGACAGAACCCACTAGGGAAGAGGAAGAGGAAGCTGAAGAACTTCGCCGGGACGAGACAAAAACCTCAGGAACTGCGTAGAATATTGAAGTAAGTACTATTAATACTCTTGTTGGTTCAACAACATTAAGCAATGAAAGAAATCAAAGTTACCAGACCGTTCAGAGTACTATTACTAGTAGTCCACCACATACTCTGATAGAAAACCTAGGAAGATCTATGACAGATGAGATGAGACTCCCTATCTTTAGGGGAGATGGATCTGAAGATCCTGATCAACACTGGTTCCTATGTGAAGCCATATGGAATATTAAAAATGTTACCGACGAAGTTGTCAAAAGAACCCAGTTTAGCACTACCCTAAGGGACCACGCACTGAGTTGGTACAGGAAGCTTGTCCAAGGACTTGTACAGCCTAAGCCGTTGAATGCGATCAAGAATGCATTGATTGCAGAGTTCAAGAAACCAAAATCAGAGTCACAATGTATTACAGAGCTGAAAGATATCAAGCCGAAGGTAGATGAACCTGTTTGGGAGTTCGATTAGAGATTCAAGACCTTAACATGTCGATTGACTTTTCAGATCCCAGATGAGCAGAACAAGGAATGGTTCATTGCTGCCCTCCTATCACACATCAGAGTTCCTCTGATGCAGCAGAATATTTCTTCGCAGGCTGAGGCGCTGGAGATCGCCATGAAGTTAGAATCAACCCCTATGGGAGAATCCAGCTCAGGTATGAGTCAAATCTTGAATCAGCAGACTATTTTATCTTTGCAAGTCGAAGATATGAAGAAAGACAAGGGAAAAGATAAAATAGAAGATATTTGGTGTGTCAGATGCAGATCAAAGGGCCATGAAAAGAAACACTGCCCCCTATTCCATGAATACTTGGCCTCTTGAGCTCTGAGTCCTTTGAAGAAAGTCACCTTACCCTAGTGCGAGGTATGATGAAATAGACATCGTACTGGTGAGTGCTATTACATGCAAAAATATGTTCAGACACCCACAAATTTGTATTGCACGTTCTGTAAGTCCATGGGACATGATGATAGGGATTGTAGGGCTTATGATCCCATGCATGAAACGTCAAGAGATATATACAAGATTCAAGGTGAAGTACAACAAGAAGGAAACACTACGCAGTATAAATCCCCTGGGAGAGGAAACTTCAATCCTCGCGGTGGATTCAGAGGAAGAGGACGAGGAGGAGGAATGGTTCGAGGCCAATGAAAGATAATCTGTTATAACTGTGCATAGCTAGGACACGTGGAAAGGGACTGTCAAAACCCTTGTACCACTTGTAGCTACTGCAACTCTTTCGAACACGTTATCGAGGAATGTCCAACATTGCTGGCTAAACTTCAAGAGAAACGAGGACCTTGATAGAACCCACAGATACAATTGATCAAAGATGAACCTCACAGAGAACATCCTAGATTCGCTGTTATTACTAGAGGAGGCGCTATTATAGGAGATGATAGAATGACCCAAGGGAAGACTACAGAAGATTCAAGAATTAGGAAAGCTATAGAGAAGACCCAAACATTTGATACAAAGAAAGAAAGACAAATATTTTAGGAAGCAAGAAAATAATTCAGAGGAGACCAGGGTTCCTCATCGAAGACAAGACCAGAAGTAAGAGAATATGGAATGCATCTGGCATTTGATCAATCTGCTTCGCCAAAATAAGGAAAAGAGGTAAGAAAGCTCATGGAATTTCTATATACTTGTATTAAGTTGATTAAGGATGAAAGCATTGTACAAGAACTACAAAATTTAATCAGACAATATGAGCTAGGAAAGACTGGCCCCTTACTGAATAGGGTAGTACACTAAATCGCTAAGAAGAGAAGGACAAATAAGGAATTACACTTGAATGCTCAAATAAGTGAATATGATATAGACTATGTGGTCCTCGACTTAGGGTCGGACGTCAATGCCATGACGAAGAAAACTTGGGCACTGATGGGAAAACCTAGGCTGATCTATTCCCCTATTAGGCTCAGGATGGCTAATCAGCAGGTGATAAGCCCCTTTGGCAGACTGGAACATGTCCCTGTAGACATCGACGAAGTAAGAACATTTGCAGATTTTGAGGTAATTGATATAGTTGATGACAACTGCACGTACCCTGCACTGTTAGGAATTGATTGGGCTTTCAATAATTCCACTATGGTTGATTTAAAGAAAAGACGTATGACATTTGAAAAATATGGCCTTAGGGTCATTGCACCCTTAGATCCAGATGAAGGTCAACGATACATAGAGCCCATCAGAGAACATATGAACTGGAAAATATATACAAATTAACAGCCAGACAACATGATTACATTAATCCTATGGCCAATGGAAACCTAAGATGGCGAAGTGATAGTGCATGTTCATCAGAATCAAAAGAAGCACTGGAGAAGTGGCAGAATAAGATGTATGAAGTATCTACAAGAATATGTGCTAGATTAACCAGAGAAGTTCGCTGGATCGGCACAACAGTAAGTAACTTACCCACCTTTGATGGTCTACATCCTTTATAAACCTTCTTGTTGGACTTTGAAGAAAGTGTACCAATGCAACAAAGATTGCTGGTGATGGATGAGGCCCTGAAAGCAAACCCTACAAGATGGTGGGGGACACACAAAAAAAACATTGCAGATTGGGTACAATGTCGTACCTTGATGACAACGTGATTCTCAGCACAAGTGGAAGGCTGCGAAGTTCGGTACACAGTTCGAAGCTTCCCAAAGGACCATGTGCGAAGCTGTGAGGAAGCCTGGAGAAACGTTCCTCAAGAACAAGGGGTACACAAATTCATCAACACACTGGACATGACACCTATCAACTGGTACCTTCAAGCAGAGCTGCGCCTCATCACTACAGATTGGAAAGGTATGACTCAGAATTTTGTAACCACCTTCTTATTTGAAAGTCAATATCCTTCAGTAGATCAAGCACTACAAATTGTTAGACATAAAGTATTTGAGGAGGCCTCTAGCCTCCCTTTGGAGCAAGACGAGGATGAATGGACTACACCTCTACAAAAACTGCAAGGTTGTTACAACATCAATGTTGATGAAGACAATGATCCAAGAAATGTGAACATTACAGAAACAAAAGGCTAAATAGATGTGGAAGGAACAAGAGTCGAGTTACCATTCATTGGAAAACCAATCAAGATTAAGAAGGTCAATATTGGAACAGAACATACCTCGAAGCTTGCTAATGTCAGAGATTATTGGGATGTTGCTACCATTGACAAAATTACAGAGTTACTGCATGAATACCAGGACTTGTTTCCAACCAAGTTCACCGATATGAAGGGAATTAAAGGGCCTATGGGAGAAATGAGGATTCCTTTAAAGCCAGATGCAAGATTAGTGAAACAGAGACCTTACATATTGAACCCTAAATATAAGGAGAAAGTGAAGATTGAGCTCGACAGAATGTTGGAAACAGGGATTATAGAACCTGTCGAAGAGTCAGAATGGATTATCCCTATGGTGGTGCAAGATAAGAAGACATGAGAGATTAGGATATGCGTAGATCTCAGGAAGATGAATGATGTTTGTTTGCATGACCCCTTCCCTACACCATTCACTGATGAAGTGTTAGATAATGTGGGAGGCTAGGAAGTATATTCTTTTACATACGGATTTTCAGGATACCATCAGATTTGAATTGCCAAGGAAGATCACCATAAGACCACATTTGCAACAGAATGGGGGGAAGAATATGCAGATGGCTTCTGCTATTTCAAGAATGTGACTTTGAGATCATAGTAAAACCAGGAAGAATGAACAAAGGCCCTGACCACTTGTCAAGGTTGGCACATGGCGAAGAGCTGACCAGTTTGGAGGATGCACTGTCGGATGCACAGCTGCTAGCCATTAGAAATATTGATGACCACTTCACAGAAATAGTCCAGTTACTATCAACAAGAATGGCACCTAGTGAATATACAATTCCCCAGAAGAAATAACTAATAGTGCGCATTGCAGACTTTTCGCTTATAGCTGGACAACTATACAAAATGGGACCTCATGAGATATTGAGAAGTTGCATTATGGAGGTAGAGCGACCATTGATCCTCGCAGAAACTCATGAAGGCATCACAGGAGGACATTACGCAGGGAAAGCAACTACGCAGAAGGTTCTGAGAGATGGCCTTTGGTGGCCTACCTTACACAGAGATGCTAAAGACTATTCCAGAGCCTACGATGTATTCCAAAGAGTTGGAAAACCTTCCTGAAGGGATGAAATTCCATTAGCACCACAATTGAACTTACAAGCATTTGAGAAGTGGGCCATTGATTTTGTGGGACCTATAAACCCACCAGGAAAGCATACAGGAGCAAGGTACATAATTACAACAATAGAGTACTTGATCAGATGGGCCGAAGCAAGAGAAATCAAGGACTTTAGTGCAACTACAACTGCACACTTCATATTTGATGACATCATAACCAGTTTTGGCTGCCCAAATCTCCTTATGAGTGATCAAGGCACACATTTCATAAATAAAACTGTTGAAGCCCTGAATGAGGAATTTGCAGTCCACCATCAGAAGAGCACACCTTACCATCCTCAAGCAAATGGGACGGTTGAAGCATTCAACAAGATCTTGGAAACATCATTGACGAAGATTTGCAGTGTGAATAGGGATGATTTGGATTTAAGAGTACCAACAATACTTTGGGCCTATAGAACCACCTGTAAGAAACTAACAATGCAGAATCCTTTCAAGTTGGTGTATGGACTCGATGCCGTTGTGCCAATAGAATATTTGGTACCAAGCCTAATAATTGCTGCCTTTATATATATGGATGACACTAGCGTTGTTCAAGAGAGGCTTGCATAGTTGGTTGAATTGGAAGAAGAAATATTTGTTGAAGGATTTCATCAGCAGGTACAGAAGGAAAGAGAGAAGGCCTATCATGAAAGGCACATCAAGAAGAAGGCATTCAAACAAGGTGATCTAGTATTGGTATATGACAGTAAGTTCATCAAGCATCCTGGGAAGTTCAGAACGCATTGTCTCGGGCCATATGAGGTCGCTTAKGTTACAGAAGGAGGAGCTGCATAGTTGAAKACCTTGAAGGGAGAATGGAAGGAAGGATTAGTGAATGGGAGCTGGCTGGAGSTGTATTATGACAACTAGCTTCCTCGCAGCTCTCAGTAGAAGCATGAAGGAAAAGGGTCTAGGTACCARGTGCATTTGAAACTGGGTAGTAGACACAGAAAATACAATCTGCACAAGGAAGGAGAGGAGGCATCAAACAAAAAGTAGAGGTTGCACTACGCAGTCTGAAGTCAAAGTAAAACAGAAGAATCCGATCTGAAGTGCCTTGGGACGAGTCACATGTGAGTGTTGGGGGCCTGTTGGCCCTTGGTTATGGAAGTAAGTGAAGAACAAGGAAGAAAAGGAAAAATGTGAACTTCACAGAAGGCACAATGACTGTTATTGGGTCAAAGTGAGGAAAAGAGCAGAAAAGACGAAGCGAAGTTTGAGGAAGCAATCCATTTAATGAGGAGATCAAGGATGAAAGATCAACAAGAAAGAAGGATCGTGGATAGCTCAACAAGCAGAAGAAGCCATCATCAGATGCTTTGGATCACTGTGCGAGAAGGAAGGAAAGACAGGCTGGCAAAGCCCTGAAAACGCGGGTCAAGTTGACCTAGGGTTTTAGACACCTAGGGTTTTTGTATCTAGGGTTTTGACACCTAGGTTTCAGCCTAAGGATATCAAGGAGCTGTAGTAATGTAAAAATAAAGGTCAAGAGGACCTGGGTTGGGTTGTTGTGTCATTGTTACTAGTATCGATCTAGTTGTTGGTACGTTGTGAGAGATTATTGTTGTGGCAGAGAGAAGTGCTAAGTGGGAGAGCCTTCTAGTATTGTAAGATCTTCAGCTGGGTGCGCAGGGAGGGGGGAGAAAGAGAGGAGAATATCTATTAGCTAAGAGCGCAGACAAGAATTGTATGCTTCATCTTAATATATTATAAAGCACAGTTCTGTGGACGTAGCCCTAGAGAGAGGGTAAACCACGTATATCTTGTGTTATGTGTGATTGGTCTTCTATCTTTTTCAATTGATATACTATGATTGCATTACCATGTTAGATATGACAAATAGATGGGCAGAGTAGATCTAAGATGATAAGTGACATATGAATGTTTTATTGTTCTAGTATTGGATCCACTTGATATTTCCCCTAGTTGTAGACATCTCTGTCCTGCAACCCCCCCATAATTGCTTCGGGTGAGACTGCATCTGCTTCGCAGTTGTAGCCGAAAGGGCCAGTAGTTAGGGATTGTTGGTGCGCTCTTGGATCTGAACCCTGGGTCTTCCCCTTTKCCAACAAGCACGCATAACTGTGKATTTYCCCCCATAATCAAGCCCACTTAKCTTGCTACCTCATTTGGAAGTATTCTAGCCATAGGAGTCTTGGGATGGGTGACCAACCATGAAGTCTTGGTTACTGTGTTCAAGTGCCAAAAGTGATGATTGATGCTATGTGATTCATTTCACTGGTTTCAATCCCACTTCTTCACCCCTATGAGCATCACCCGATGCAATGGGTGCTAAGTGGACTATTCAAATCATGAGAATTATTGGTCAGTTGTGACTAATACTCATCAATATGGGTCATAGATCAATGACTTACTTTACACAGTTAATCCCCAAAATGATATCTTATGTTGTATTGTGGAATCCCCTCGATGCTTAAAAATTTTATTCCATAAGTTACCAAAATCTATTTAACATAACCTACATAACCCATTAACCCATCTAAACTAGTCCTTTATAAAAAAACCAACATGTATAAAACACAATTGGTCTTCTCACAATGCTCAAATGTGTCTTTGAACATTAGGATTTGTTAGTTTGTTCATTCAAGAAAAGTTAGGGTTTGTTCATTTTTTCCATTCAATCCTCTCTTTCTCTCGTGGATCTCAAAAGTTGAATTGGTAAAACACTCTTGTTGATGTGCTAACCAGATAAATAACTTCCAGCATGATTATTTTAACCACAAGTAGTACACCTAATTAGGATTAGATACAACACATTTGTAAATATTTGCAAACATTTGAAAATTGATTATTAGAAGAAAATATGTCAATTTGTAAAGGCATCATGAATGGATCTCCTCCATATTCCTAATGTGCAAAAGGGCCTCCTTTTGATATTTATTTAAACCCATCTCAATTCCTCACTATCATCACCAACCACAACCAATGGGAATGCAATATCAATGTAATTACATACATGCTTTTGAATGCCAAATGCACCAATACATGTATCATTGGCAGATCTATCAAGTCCACCAATGAAATTCTTACCATCCTGCTTAAACCTATTTTCCTATTTCTAGCTATAATAACATACTTGGAAAACAAATTCTCGTGTTTAAGAAGATTACATGTACCCCATGACATCATTTCAACCCCACCATTAGACCCAAAAAATCTCCTTCATTGGACACAACTCAATCATCACATTCCATAGCAAGACAAAGTGGCAACACATCCATTACATTCAACCCCATTCCAATCGACAACCATTAGATCACTTTAGATTTTGAAGATGCTCAACTTGTCCTTGTGCCACAACATTCCATAGCAAGAAAAAGTGGCAACACATCCATTACATCCAAACCCATCCCAATCGATAACCATTGGATCACTTTAGATTTTGAAGATGCTCAACTTGTCCTTGTGCCACAATACGAAGAATCTCCACCTAGTTGCATGCTAGGGTCCTACCCTAACCTCATTACTTTAGGTTACTTAAGAGAATTAATTAATGTTTACAACCATCTTCTTTGAATAGGGCTCATTATATAGTAGTGGGTAGTTATGTAATGTAAAAGGGTACTCAATAATAAGGCTCACTAGGAAGTTGGTACTCATTAATGAGGGGACCACAATTAGTTAGGATTTTTCTATTGAGAATATATTTAAAGAGTTAAGAGGCTATGGAATGTTTTGTCGAGTATTGTTATATTTGTAGCTTTTCTCAATGAAAGGTTGCCCCTCCTTAAGAGGCACGTGAACATTTTTTTCCTTCTTCTCATAATCATTAATACAAAAGTATATTTTGCATATTTCATCTTTTTTGTCTCTTGTATTTGGTTTTCTGCATCTATAATCTCTACATACCTGGTTTGTTTTTCTTGATCCAACGCACATTTGGATTTTAGCAAAAACAATTAAGCTAGAGATGTGTTCTGGCATCTTTAAATAAGACATAGATCTATTGTTTAATTGGTAAATCTATGGTAGAGGAATAATACACGTAGAAAATACAAGTCGTGTCACCTAGTTGGACACCATTATAACCTTTGTTGGTATTTCTTCAATTACTAGTATTGCATCAAACACCACATGTATATGGAATTGTCTTTCATGTACCTTCATGTATATCAAAATCCCTCTACGTGCACTTGAAACCAACCTTACATAAATCAACAACTATATTGTTGTTATAGTACACCAAGAACAACACTCGGGGAGATCACTCTCACACATTAGGGAATTAGGTAGTATGGCTAAGGGTACGATCTATCATCCTTAATTGGTGTTGTGAAATATTTGACTGAGTACTATTTTTGGAAATCCTTTAGTATATTAGAGTGTTATAGAACTTGATATTCCCCTGTCCCAAAACCCTAAAAACTCTAAATTCTATAATCCTTAGCTAAATTCCTACATCTTTCAGCATAAATATTGTTGGGAATTTTGTCATCACTGTAATTACTCGACTAGGAGTAATACTCCCACCAACGTAACCATAAAAATATTATACTCAACTACAAATAATACTCCAACCAATATTACCATAAATAAATTGTAAAATCTTTATGGATTCCCACATAACACTACTTATTATAAGAAATATTAAAAAATTATTAAACAAACTAAGTGCAAAACACTACTTATGATAAGAAATATAAAAAAATTATTAAACAAACTAAGTGCACAAGAAAAGTTCAACATGAATTAACTAAAACATGACAACTATAAGACCATTGAATACAATTATAAGATCATCTCCCCTTATTAGCCCCTGCCTTCGGCCAGGGACTCTAGCTTTCGCCTCGCAGTCAACTATCGTTGACTGATTATTACATGGTGCATTTTGTTTCATTAATAGGTGCATTTTGGTAATTTTTTTACAATATTTCCCAAGTTTACATAAAATTCACTATTAAGTCCATTTATTCTTCAAGACAAATTTATTTATCCATTTATCAAATTTCCCTAATAAAATTTCTGATTGGTTCAATACATCATGATGGGACATTATTTCCCTGGTGTATGCCATCCTTTTTCCTCAATTGTCAGAATATACAAATGATTTAAAAAATATAAATTTTATTACTGGATCCTTTGGAGGCTCTAACAGATACATTGCAGTCGATGTTTGCAAAGCATTGCACTACAGTCCAAGTAACTGAGATGTTTCTCAGCCCCTGGCCACCTCCTCATCCCCACCTCACCATTGCCTCACTCTTCCTCATCCCCAACTCGCCATAGCCTCACTGCCCCAACGCACCTACAATTGTCATCTTTGCTTTTTTTTTGCTAGAGCATATGCTGAAAGGCTAAAGGAAAATACTCACTATTTACCAAGGCAACCTCATGGCCAATAGAAGGAAAAAAACTTGAATACAATTTGAAGGAATTAAACCAGAATTAAATTCGTTGGTAGCTCTCTCTCTAGATGTACCTCTCTCTCTCTATGCATCGTCTTTGCTCCCTACATCTCTGGTAGTTCTCGCTCTGGTAGCTCTCACTCCATGTGTAGGTAAAGATTGTGTATATTCATGTATTGTTTGATTATTAACAATTTTTTGACAAAGTTAAGAAAATATATACCATATTAGAGAAGTTGTTACTGGTGATGGTGCTCTCAACCATGCATTTGTCTTCCTAGTGATATCAGCAAAACAAAGAAAAATTGTCCTTAAAACTACAGTGAGGAGCTTCATCTATATCAAGAATCTTTCTTTGCTTCAACAAAACTTAGGGCATAAAACCTTGGACATCAATCTATATTGAATATTCCAATCCTAGAACTACATGAAACCATACTTCTTCCTCCTGCTTGTTCCCACCAAGTTCCACCTGCTTACCACCTAGTCTAGCACGATCACATGCCTTTTAAAGGTCCGACAGCTCGCTGATGCGTTAATGGCTCACAACTATCGACTACTAAACACTCTTCCTATTAGAGTTCATACCCACTTCAAATCCAGAGAAATCAGAGCTCAAACCTAGTTTGAATAGATCCCACGTTCAAAACCCCTCAAGATCCAAACACGATACTGCAACAACCTTGCAAACACTATCAACATAGTCTTGTTTAAAAAAACACATACACAATAATACTGGATCTACTAGAAAATGTGGTATATCCATTTCTATATATATATATATATATATATATATATATATATTCAATTTTCAAATCAATACACACTCTTGATTCCATGGAAATGTTCCCAAGAAACTCCATGAAACTTTTATTTCTCGTTAAAACCTGCAAGTAATTTTTTTTTTAATTTTATTGATATCTCAACATGGATTCAATCATTTATGACCAATGGACTCAGGGATCAAAGTTAGTGCTATAGGGTTAAAAAACTGAAATAACTTTTCCTCACTGACCTCATCATTTTCTGCAATAACATGGTCATCGCCTTGCGTATGCCTTGGATGCATTGATCATCGATATCTCAGGACTGTTAGGGTTTGGTGTTTTTTATTCACAATTTTTTAAAGCATATGTAGTTGGGATGGACTCTAACATCATTACCTTAGAGGTAAAGAGATGGATCAAGGAGCTCAGAGGATGGAGCATGCGTTCTTATTTTCCGTCTCTCCAATAATAAGTGTAGTCGTTGCAATAGTCACAAAGAATTTTTTGACTTGTCAAATGTTAACACAAACCATAACAACCACAATCCATGACATAAATATTATGCAGTGAATCTACCTAAAATACCTACAAGCATCTTCATGGAGCTTGGTTTTCACTTTTCACAATTTAGCTTTAGCTTTAACATGATTTGCCGCACATAATTTTGATCAAATAACAAGTTAGGAAATAAATAAATGTCATCAATAGAAGTTAGGTTACCTTGGACATTTCTTACAGTTGTTGTTGAAAGTAACACCCCCCTATACCTTTGAATTTGGTTGAAGATGTTATTATTCTTTCTCCCATCTCCTTTGGCCATTAAGACTTAAAAAATGGCGTGAACGAGCACTGGGGAGATGTGTCTTTATTCTCTTAAGTTCATTCATTTCCTTGGAAACGAGAGATGTTGTTTGTTATTACAATGTTTGTAGTCATTGGGGTTTTACATTCCCTCCTCCTGAACAATAACAACGTCCCTATATCATTTACAATAGTCCTTCCTACCCTCTCTACTAATTTAGTAGTGAACTAAACTACAAGGAATAGTGATTTTCCTACCATATGCTTGTATAAAATGACCAAGCTAGATGAATATCACCCTACTTACACACCTATTTATTTGTTGTAGAAATATTACCTATATAATCTGTAAGGGCGAGCCTATCCACTGTAGTTGCAGAAGGATTATTGGAATGTCTAAGCTATCTTCCGTGGAAATTAAATTAATCCACATCAATCTCAATCATATAGCACGTCGCATAACATTCCCATTGTGTGATTACTTTTGCTTTCCTATTTAAAAAAATTATATTACTTTTGTGTTTTTATTTAAAAAAATTATATGGCATAGGGTGGTCCACAACCACCTTGGGAAACTCCATACCTTATTATAACGTTTCATTTAATTTCACCTACATGCACACTGACACATGTTGCACATGCACTTTGAACACTGAGTGATTGGAAACTGAAATAGACCTTGAATGCTTAAAAGGAAAACAACAAGCTTTAGTGAAGAATGAAAAATGACTTCTTGGTCTGCAATTGCAACTGGTACCTTCTAGAATTCTATGATTTTTATTTTTAAATGCATCGTGTTATGCATTTGTGGCTGATTCCTTCATGAATTCTCTGATTTTTTCAACATGTGTCAGTGTGTCACTTGTCTTTTGGTATATTATCGCTTCACAATGTTCTTTGTTGACCACCAATTCCTCAAGTTGGATCTCTCACACGATTGTAGTGTTCACAAACTTGGCATTGTCAATTCATTGGGATGCCAGTGCTTCACAACACAATTTTGACGTTTTTCCCTCCATTTGCCTACAATGCATTTATTTTGGAAAGGAATGTTGATTTTGTGTTGAAATGATTTATAAGAACATTCTTTGTTTGTTTATATCAAGTATTGTTGTCGAAAAAAGTCATTTAAACATTTTCTTAAATTGCTCCACTACATCGTGCCTTAAACTCGTTAAATATCAACGTGACATAACATTTGTTATATAAAGAACCCATTTATATATCTTCACTACTGGTTGTATATGATGTTTTGTTCTATGTAGTATTGTATTTTATTTTGATATGTATCTTCCACATCTTCGCCAATGTTATAATACAAAATTGCCAATATGTATTAGGTAAGTTCTATAGGTGAGTGGAGATTAATCGAGTTGAGATCATTTTAAAATCCTTTTGTCAGTCTACAAGATCAATTTTAAAGTAATTGTAGAGCTAATTCATTTTGATGATAATGTCTTATGTTTTTTAAAGATTTTTACTTCATCAAACTTATACATAAACTTATACATAAGTGGATGGGAATTTTTTTTTTATGTTTAAGATAGATTTTTTTAAGGAATAATAGATATTTTAAACATTAAAGAATGATATATATATTTTAAACATTAATATATTTGTATGTAATTAACTAGTTAGTTACATTGTATAATAAATATAAGTTAAAATAACTTATATTTATAGTTTTGTTATTCCATGATACTATAAATTCTTTTTTTTTTTTTCTTTCAAATTTTACTTTGACGACTTTGATAGTCTGCCAAAATATTTCTATACGGAAGTAGGCATCCTTCTCTTGATTCCAGATTTAGAGCATCCATATTCTCTAGAAAAATGTTTTAATACATTTCATAATTCCACTGCCAAGTTCTGCTATTTGATTATTCCCCCCCAAAAATATTTGTTTGCAAAGTAATTAAATTGCATTGCCAAGTTCTGCAAGAGCTTCTATAAAATCTCTGAATAACATTTTACCATTAACAATTAACAACAATTAACAAAATCTATGAACAACAATTAACAAAATATCTGAATTCGACAACAATCACATTTTACCATTCTACGTGGTTGTTATCTCTAGAACCAAGCCAAGGAGATTGGGTTTTTTAACTTTTCATTTTATGGGCCCAATTCTTAATGAACAAAATCTTCCATCATCAACGAGATCCTTCGTTGCGTTTTCCCGCATAACCCTCCTACATTTCATGAGGCCATGCACAAGTACAAACATGTGAATCCAGATTACCTTAACAAAGGGTATGTAGGTCGGCGTAGATATAATGAATAATTATTATCATAGCAATTATTTCCCTACACCAAAAGATATGTGCAATATTAGTACGTCTACTGCTAGACCCACATAACTTATGCACATGCTTCTAAAAACTAGGTAGGGACTCACTACAATCACCATGCTCTTATTCTAAAAGATCATTTTATTGTGGATCAACACCCTTAATGGAAAACATAATGGAAATCATATTATATTGATGTCATAATTGAATTTCTCATTGAGCCATAACTTATGCACATGCTTCTAAAAACCAGGCAGGGACTAGCTGCTTTGCAACTGTTTCCCTTGTTGATATTAAACATTTAAGAGTACTCATACATATCATGTTATGGATCTCAAAGCATCTCACGAGAAAGTTAGAGTTAAAGAATAAAAATGTGATAAGAGTTCACATTAACAAGTTTCTACAAGTCTTCTTTGAATTTGGTTCTAAGATGATTGAAATTGACAAGTGGGTCAATGTTTTGTAGAGTCATACATTCTAAAAGCATTAAATACTTATATATTTGCAATATACATATACATCACAAGCTTTTGTGGCTTCTTAAAAATGATCATAAATGTAATGTTGCAAGTCATAAAAAAGACTACAATTACAACATAAGCTATACTACATCTTATTGTAAAAGGTGATGCAATGTCTTAATTTACAAATCTCAATGGGAAAACCCTAACATATCACAACCCGTTGAAATTTTTGATTAAACCTAACTTTGGGATCTCAATTGGTGGATCAATTAAGAAGTCAAATAGGATGATTGAGAGGTTTCAATTAGTCACATAGGCCCCACTGAATCATTCCGACTAGGTGGGCGCAAAAAGGGCAAGGAAATGCAATCATCTAACCACCTTGGTTGACTTTAGCTTGTGGTTCCATTGACCCTTAAAGTAGTTTATTATACACTCTCAATAATTGTAGACCACAATGGTGTTAGTGAGTGCACCTTAGAGGTAGCACATATTAAATTAGGTCCACATCATAAATGACCATGGCACCTTTTATAAAGAGGTCTAAGCCTAATTTGTATTTGTCTCACTTGAGTAAATACATCATTATTCATATTATATAGAAAAACACTTATTATACTAAAACAACTCAAGTTATGAAATATATTTCATTATAATCTATAGTTATTAATGAAATAAATTTAATATATTTATCATGTATAATTAACTCTATTTTATTACCCAAAAACAATATACAATTTTCAAAAAAAAATAAATTTAATTATATTAAATAGAAGATCCCTTAGTATTAATTCAATTTAAAATTTATTTTAATCATGGTGACAATTTGTAGATTACCCTCTTCTCATGAGAGGTCGATTATAAACTTATAATCTTAATTCTTATTATCAATATAAGATTCTTAATATTAATTTGATTAAAGAAAGAAATGCATTGTTTTACTTTTACCATGATAACAATTGTAAATGACCCTCATCTCATTATAAGTCGAATATAAAACTTGTAATTCTACTTCTTATTCTCAATTTCAACAACAAAATTAAA
>ML807289.1:212601-237225 GCA_009831015.1 Picea engelmannii
CATTGATCTATCTTCATCTATGCATTCTCATCAAGGACAATACATATTATATTACATAAATCATCAATCAATCAATCCTTTGACATCAATCAATCACTTGACATCAATCAATGACATCAATCAATCAAACCATTGGCATCAATTACAACATGATCCAACAAGAACTACTTTTGGAAGAACTTTTTTAGTCTTAATTCATAGTACTAGATTTTGGCTAAGAGTCGTGGAGTTCGATTTGTATCAGTGTTGGAGAATAATGAAGCATAACTGAGGGTCAGGTCGCAAGTTGTGGAGCTTGGTGTGATGCTAGTCAGCCTCACCAATATTAAAACTCTGATGTAATGCATGCAAAACCATTTTTGAAGAGGAATGAATAAAGAAGAAGATCTTTGTGGTATTAGCCTAGGGGAGGTGAACCACGATAAAATCATGTGTTGCGATGTGTCTAAATTATTTTTGTTGTTTTTGCAATTATAAATGAATGGTTAGATGAATGAATGGGTTTATTTACAACACACACTAGAAGAATAGATATTATTGAATGGATAAAATAGTAGATCCGATGAATGTTATGGTAGAATACATGTTAAAATAGAAGCATAAGTAAAAATAACATCCCCAACCCCTTCCATGATTGCAAACATCTGTGTCTTGCAGTCACCCATAATTTGTCTTGAGTGAGACTACGCTGTGCACTCTGTGCATGGTGTAGTCTTCTGGTTTACCATAAGGGTTGATGGTGAAAAGGGTTTTGTTGGAGAACTAAGGTAGAACCCGAGTCAACCCATACATCCAACAAATGGTTTTGTTTCCAGCTGGAACTCAGAAGAACATCTGGGAAGGGGTTTGATGAAGATGTAGTGGAAAAAAGGGATGTTCAGGACATGGAATCATGAAGCAAGAGATTGAAAGATGGTTGGAGACAAAGCAGCTAGAGTTTCTGCATAATGATAATAAAGGTTCCAGATATAGACCGTGCCAGTACCTACATAGATATGTGTTTACTGAATTGCATGAAGCATATTTTTGTTACTTTCTAGAGTTATTACAGGAATGGTTATTGAGGTTGAAGGATACCCACATGACTAATTAGATTAGGCCAATAGAATGGAATCATGAGAACATCGCGCGACTGGAAAGGGTTAAAAATAAATTCACGCATGTAGTGAATTTTTGGTTAGATAGTATTACTACAGGGTTTATTATAGAATTTGCAGTAGACACAACAAAGTCATATACTGTTGTAGAGAAGGATTTCTTGAAGGGACCCAGAGGAAGGTACATTAGGTCTCTTTTGATCCGGATTATTTTTGAGAACGAAATGAAAGAAGAGATATTACAATGAAATAAACATAAATATTTCCAGAAACAGAGAAATACAATAATACACGATTTCTATTAATGAAAGAAATGTAGAGAGACTGTAAAAATATAGAGTGAAAGACTCACCAGAATGGTAGCATCTTATCTCTGAGAAGAGATGTGACATATACTCTCATTCGAAAGAAGATGATAATTACAATGAGGCTCCAAAGTCATTTTTAACATAAGTAAAATCCAAAACCCTAACCCTGGAAGATGAAAATCCAAAAGGTTTGTGGGCCCTGATGAGGGTAGTTGATACATCAACTTCTCGGGGGTGTAACGTTTGCATACGATATTCGTTTGGGGTGCTTGATACACCATTTGAAAGGTCTAGCCTAGAAGAACGATTTTCGACTGGCCCAGGTTAGTGCCATTGGTAGTCACCTGGGTCCCAAAATCCCCAAAAATCGTCTTTTAGGGCCTCAAAACGACCTCAGAAGTTTGGAACTCGAAAAACTGTCGAAAAACTGCCAAGATGGAAAACTGTTTTTCAAGCCCGTGGAATAGGTGGGTGGCCACTGATATCCACCTGGATCAATCCTCCCTCCTTAGGAAGAAATGTTCTCCATTACGTTGAGTTCCCGGGGGAGAGAGGGAAGCGTTTGCTGAATCTGAATCTTGGTGAGTTGCTTGCCTTGTTGGAGAAGTTGTGTTGCTTAGCTTGTTGAAGGCTATCATGAACCTGTGGCTGGAAGGGTTTGACCCTTTTAACCAGTCTGGTTACATGAGATGACTGTGTGCACAAAGAATCATTTCCCTTTGTTGCAATATTGTCGATTTGCTTTTGTTGGATGGAAGGTGCTTGTACTGAGGATGAAGTGTCCTTCTGTGCACCTTTTAAATAGATTGTGAAGAAGCTGAATTTTGTAGTATGAGATACTACCTTGCGGCACTGTTTAGGTGGGACAATAGTTGGAACTACCTATGGTATTCTATAGAGATGACCCCCCAAAGTAGCGATGAAACTACATGGTCGAGACTCATAAAAAACATGGTGCTTCCACATATATGGCTGGCCCAAGAAAACATCACATACATCCAGTGGGGCATCATCTCATAATACCTCATCCTTGAAGGGATGGATGTCGTATGACAATCAACACTGCTAGCTGAAACGAAGATCTCGTCCCTCGTGAAGCCACCCGATGTTGTATGTTTGCGGGTGTGGTGTTGTCGACAATCTCAACTGTTTGATGACCTCTGCTGAGATGAGGTTCTTCTGGCTTCCGCTATCAACAATAAAATGCAACGGGGTTCCCTTCACCCACATCTGTGAATGAAAAAGACACTCCCCCTCTTCAAGATATGTTGGTTCATTTGGTTGAATTGTTGTGGCCGCGACAATAATAGTGGGGTCTGCGTCGATGATTTTTCTTTTATCAGTATTTTCAGAATCAAATTTTGAATCAGGGTTTGGCTCCTTGTCTTTGATCTCAGCCACTAATGATTTTTTTGAGCGACATTCATCGCTGTTGTGCCAGGGGATTTTGTGGAAATCACACCATTTTCCAGTGTCCTTCTTTGTCTTTCTGTGAACCTTCTTTTCCTGTGGTTTGGACTGGTTTTTGGGAGGCTGTTTGTTAGAGCCACCTTTATCATACTTTGGTTGTTGCGGATTTGTAGACTCAAAATCCCATTTGTTTTGGTGCTTAAATTTCTACTCGATTTTAACAACGTATCTATAAGCATCACCCAATGATGAGATGTCCAAAAAATACATTTCAGTTTGGATGTATCTGTGTAGAGCCCCACGGTATTTCAGAACCAGATGTCGCTCAGAGTCTTTGATACCCAGCTTGGTGCGCAAGGTACATAAGGTATTGGTTAAATCTGAAACTGCTTGGCCCCTCTCTTTCCTTAGTGTGGTCCATCTCATGTACTGGTCCTCATAGTTTCCAACATGGTAATATTGTTCCTTGACCGCATCCATAAAAAAATCCCAAGTGGGCTCAACCCCATATATTCCAGATTCCTCTGTGGAGCTATTGGTGTAAATATATGTTTAGTATATTTCACTCATTTATATGTCAATCCAGGATTCGTAATCAAAATAGATGTTACACTATATGTGCCGAACATAGGTAACCTATCTATGTCTGTTGCATATATAGCTCAATCCAGAAACAATCAATAAAAAAATACTATGTTTTTTGAAATATCTGAACACCATTCTTCACACAACTTCAAACTGGAAGACGAAGCTCATAGTAACAATCTCAAGAAAACACTCAGTTGAAAACGTTCTTGCTCGGATAACAAGTTTGTTCATTATAGGCTTATGAAATAAAGAGATGAATTGAGACCCTGTTTCCTGTGGCAATTAAATTCACATAACAATTGACAATTCACTCTATCTACTCTCGAAAAGAAACCAATCATGACCTAATCAATTCCAATCAACTTCCTTCCTCAATACACGAGACAATCAATGTGACTGAAATAATTCATTACTGAAGCATGAAGGGTGAGAGATGAAGTCTACTTGTTCCTGTACCTACTAAGGACAACACAATTATTAAGACTTTCAAATTCAGAAAAATAACAATTTCTTATCTAACAATATCAAACATCTATCTGGATTTTTTTGATTAAATATCACTCTACATAAACAAAAATAAAATCATCTACTATGCTTAATGTGTAACTGTTCATTCACACTGATTCAAGATCAACATGTATCTATTTAGAGATCTACATTGTACATGCACTMAGAATCATTTGCAATACACAACTACTTTATTTGCACATTCACACAATTAACTTTATATCCTCACATAAACATATACATGAAGACTTACCTTGGTTGGGGTGGTGGGACCTTGCCGACCCAACAAGGTAGCTCTAAAGAAATTAMAAAATAAACACTTTACTCACATCCATGAATTGCAAAGACTAATATTTGTATTCCTTCAATTAAACGAGTGAATCAGTAATTCAACATTCAATTTCCCATCATAACAGTGTATATCATTCATACTATCTATCATCTATACAACATCCCTTTTAAATAAGGTCAACCGTTACAATCAAAGTCTGAAGATAATTATTAAATGTTTACAAAATATTACAATTGGTGAATCATAGCATATCTCAAGGAATGGAATTCATCCTCATGACACAAAGTGCATGAGTGATGAAATCTATTGTGGTCTTCAAATGAACCAAGGATGCTTCCATCCAACTAATTTCTTGGAGCCATCGCCAATGTACTCATTCAAAATGTTAATCCTGTAGACACAGGTTTAGTACCGGACTAGAACAATAGCAAATCTTGGTATCGGATCAACATAGAGGTGGTACCAGAATAGGCACAGAGTTAGTACCGGATCAACGCAAAGGTGGTACCAGAATAGGCACAGAGTGGGTACCGGATTAGCGCAAAGTTGGAATGTTGCAGTACCAGACGAATCTAAAAAATGAGTACCGGATTAGGTGATTCCTTGTCATGAATTTGCTTAATAATAATCAAAGTAATTAGAAGCATAAACCACAACAATTTAGTCCCAATTAATCAAGAAATCAAACAAATCATGTTTTTAACATGGGTCACCTCTTTATGCATATGAATAGGTTCACAAGGTAAGTTGTGGAAGAAATAGACAACATATGCATATTTCAGAGGTAAACTTGACCAAGATAGAAGATAATATAAGGTAATAGGGCTGTCAAAATGGAGATCCAACATTTCCCCCATGCTTAAGTCATTGCATGTCCTCATGCAAAAATGTCAAAACTGGTACTCAAAATTTTGCAAAACTGAAACTGTCTTCCATCCTGTCTGAACATCATTTGTCTGGTTGGAGAATATTGAAACCAAAGGCCTCACTCCTAAGCTCATTCTTAATCACCCTGGTGTATTGGATCAAATACATAACTTTGTTAAGCTTAGCAGAGACTTCTTCTTGCGCATCCCGTAACATTCGGTTATACTATTTCAATTGTGCATTCTCTGCCTTAATGTGCGTATCCAAAACTTGATACTCTGTAACCTCTTGTTTTAACTTGTCATTCTATTTTGTAAGTTTCCCAACCTTCAATACTAACTGTTGTTTTCTCAAGGAACTGACAAGATCATATATGGTTTCTTTTTTAGTTACCTCCCCTCAAGCTTCCTTTTCCTTTCTTAAACCTCTTAAGGTCTCTGTTACTAACCCCTCGATCTCACTCATCGTTGCTCCATAGACACTTTCCTTCTCTGGAGAAGTTAGAATATCAATAGGATCCTATGGAAAAGAAGGCACATTTGGAACTATTATCTATTTATCCATGCTTCTTGTAGTTCTTCGTACAGGATGTGAGGCTTCTTCAGGTTTACTGACAGGAGTGGAAGTTTCTTCAAACAACTTTCTCTTCTTTGTTTTAGTAGAAGATGTAGGCATTGGGACATGTTTCTCTTGTAAATATTTTGTTTTCATATTAGAGGACTGAGGTGTAGGGTCTAGAGTTTTTTCTTCCTGAACACTCCTCATTTTCGCTGTGGAGGACTAAGGTGTAGGCTCTGGGATTTTCTTATTTTGTGCCTTCCTCGTTTTAAGCTTCCCCCTAATTCCCTTTTTCACTTCAGGAGTCTTCTCCAACTTACTAATCGTCTCTTGAGGAAACAAAATAGTTGCCTCATGGGTCTTCTCCAACTCGCTAACCGACTCTTGAGGAAACTCAATAGTTTCCTCAGGGGTCTTCTCCAACTCATTAAATGAATCTTGAGGAAACTCAATAGTTGCCTCAGGGGCACCACATGAAACTTCATTTTGACCAGATTTATTCCTTTTTTGCCTCTCACTTCGTGGAAATTGAATTTTAGGGGTCGAGGCTGGGCTTGGTTCCTTAGATTGGGAGGACATCTCCTTCCTGGCTGTAGTGGGATCCTCTGGGATTTGTTCTTCTGGCACATCATTCTTTTGAAATTTTTTCCTGCTCCGAATATTTAGTTCATGGGCCCTCTCTAACTTGCTAATTGGCTCCGGTGATAATTCAATGGTTGCCTCAGGGGCACTATCTGAGCGTTCACCTTGCCCAAAGTTCTTTCTTTGTTGCCTTTTAGTTTTAGGGATCAGGGCTAGACTTGGTTTCTGAGATTGGGAGGTCCTCTTTTTCTTGGATGCAGTAGGCTCCTCTATCATAACAGACTTATCCTTCTCCAATCTATCAACAAGTTGGGATGAACTAGGTGTAACAACAACTTCTTCATCCCCTAAATTCTTCCCTTTACTTTTCTTTGTCTTTCTACTGGACCTCTCACTACATGCCTTTGTTTCATGTTCTTCTATAGATTTAGAAACTCTTTCCTGAGAAATTTTTTGTTAAAGGAGTTGTTTCCAACTACTCCCTTGTTTTCTCAATGCATGGACAACCAATAATTTCATTAGGCCATGGTGATGGATACTAGTTCCAGGTTTCTTAGATGTTTATTTAACTCCTCTCACCATTTTGTTTAGACTCATCCATAGGAAATGAGGAAAGTCAATTTGTGGCCCTCCTTCAAAATGTGACAAAAGTTTTAAATGGTATAATAAGGTCAGGACATACCTCCCCTCACAAGTGAGAAACCTCTGCAAGATGATGAGAATTGTCTAGTACTCTTCCTTAATACAACTTCGAGGAATACCTTTGGTCCAGTCGGGATCCTGATGCTCCAGCCTTAGAAACTTCTGACAAAGATTTCTGTCGACGATCACCCCCTTAAAATATTTCTCTCCAGAGGAAGGCAAGCTTGTATCTTCCTCTATGGTGGCCTCCATAATTTTTAATTTTATCTCCCCAGAATGGACACTCTCGCTGTCATAGGTCTGAGCAAAAGCAAGAGATACTCCCTCATGATAGCCTTTGAAGTTTTACAAAAATGAAACTGAGCCGACCTGTTCAAATTTCTCCCTACAAGCTTGGTATTCCCGCGTCTCCCTATATCATTGGAACACTGGTTCGTGTCTATCAACCCCCATGCTTTCTTAAAGAAATTATTACAGCGTATGAGGCAAAAAAACAAAGAACATGGGTTTAGTACTGGAATAGATAAGCCCACGATAGAGTACCAAAAGGGGATAGAGTATGAAAAAAGTATGAAGGGACATAACACAATGTGAATGGAGATGGTATGATAATAACACGGGTAAATGACGCTCATCTGGATGGAGAAGCCATCCAAAGGAGTGTTTATAAGTTAGAATTCGGATTGCAATGATCATATCCATGGTAATGATGGCAAGGTAAGATAAGTTGTATCCATGAATAACTTAAATGATCGTATTGAGGTTGGCTTCAGATCATGTTCACGGTAGTGTTGGGAAATGATTACAAGATATGTGGTCAGTGTGACCGAAAATCACAAGTATGCAATCATCTGACGTCATCGTGACTGGAAAGGAATCATGGTTTGCATGCATTAATATGTGGCTTAAATCATTCACACAACGCGATGTTGGATCACAGAATCATGATGTTTCTTTACCATATGAACGGATTTTTTTTTGACCAGAGTGTTTGAGAATTGATTTGGTCCTGTTAGAGGTATAATTACCTCATACTTTCAACATATTATGACCAACCCATCAAAAGCTTCAAGTTCATATGAATGATTTCTATACGAGGAAATGTATACGAGGACTTGAAGAAGTTCATGGTAGGGAACGTGCAATAATTGAGGAAAAATAATTAGTATAATTATTTAATAAAATGGGATAAAATAGTGAGCTTATACCTCTTATTACCTGAAACATTTGTATCAAGCAAAAAACCTTTGAGCATGGAATAAGAATTACCAAGACTTCATCACCAGTACCGGATAACACCTTATTACTAGATCACTGCTTAGTACTGGACGACTGCAGAAAAGTTTTGTAGTACCGCACTAACTCAGGCCTTCTCCTTCAGTACCGAATGAACAGAGGGGTGAATATTGTTGTAGTACCAGAACAACACAAATATTTTCCCAGTACTGGATGAACACAAAGATGAATATGGTTGCAGTACCGGAACAACATATGCCTTCTACCTCAGTACTAGATGAGCACAGAGGTGAACATTGTTGCAGTACCAGAACAACATAAGCCTTCTCCCTCAGTATCAAATGAGCATGGAGGTGAACATTGTTGCAGTACTGGAACAACACATAGATGTTATCCAATACCAGATCACCACAAAATTTTATTCTGGTACTCAATTAGAATTGGATAAGGTACATGGTGGTGTATTCTGTAGATTGGAACTTTGTAGGCTATATTTTGTAGAAATTGCTGGCATTTTCTGCTGTTATGGAAGAGAACATGTGATTTCATTCTACTGAAGGACCTCATAGGTAAAAAAACAAACAACACCTGGTACATAAACTCGGAAATTGCAATGGAAGTGTAAGAAAATGAGGAAAATAAATTCAATGACTGGACTCCAAGCTCTGTAACAAGAAGGTACTCTGTAGATGGACAACCTCATGTTGAGATTCAGAATCCTCCTCGTTTTGGAACCAAGCTGATCACTGCTCCTATTTCCACTTCCATTTTATTATAAAAATAACCCTAACTACTACTATTCTGTGGATTTTTCTCAAGCCAAGATTAGTTAATTCTCACCGATGTTTTCAATTTTTAGGAGTTTGAAAAACTTAAAGAAAAATCCATCTACTGTCCCGTGGATTTTTATCAAGCCCGGGCTAGTTCCTGCTCACTGGTGTTTTCATTTTTTAGGAGTCTGAAAAACTTAAAGAAAACTCCATCTACTGTCACGTGGATTTTTCTTGAGCTTGGGCCAATTCCTGCTCGCCGGTGTTTTCAATTTTTAGGAGTCTGAAAAACTTAAGGAAAACTCCATTTATCTCCTTTTCCATAAAATGATCTACCAGGGCTGGATAAAGGGATAAACCTACATCTGGAATATGTCCTCCTTATTCGTTTATCTACATGAGAACATAATCAAATTTTTGTTTTTGTTAGTAATACCAAATTTTCTATTTGATGACACACCTATTTACAAATATGTACAGAGCTAAATTAATTTACACAACAAACTTACTGTGGTGGATCAATAGGGGGAGAAGTCCCCTTGCTTACCAATTGTATTTCATAATTTTTGAGAACATGTCCGATAAAGTCCTCTTTGGACAAAAGATTATGATAAACCTTAAATCGATGTCCATTCATGGAAAAGGAGGTCTGATTCTCATCAATAGTCTTTATCTTAACTGAACCATTGTTGTAAACCGTATCAACTTCATAGGGTCCCAACCATCTTGTAGATAATTTACCTTTAAAATTCTTGAACCTACTATCATATAGTAGGGCCCAATCACCTGACTGAAAATAATTTTTCTTGATGTACTTATCATGCCATTTAGTCCTCTGTTCTTATATAAGGGTAGTCATTTGAAGAGAATATTGTCTCATCTCATCAATCTCATTGAACTGCAATAGCCTTTGTCTTTTATATCCATCCAAATCCATCCCTAATTGCATGGCACTCTTGAAGGTTTTCACTTGAAATTCTATGGGAAGCAACACCTGCTTCCCATATACCAACTCATAAGGTTTATGTCCTGTTGTGTTTCTCCAAGCGGTTCTATAGTCCCATAAGGCCTCAAGAAACCTATCAACCCAATATTTATGATGTAGATGAACAATATTGGTAAGAATAACTTCTATCACCTTGTTAGTTGATTCCACCTTCCCATTTGCTTGGGGGTGATAAGGTGAAGATTTTCTATGTTTAATTTTATACTGTTCAGTAATAGCTTCGACCAAATTGGAGGTGAATTGGGTTCCTTGGCCAGTTACTATTTCTCGAGGCACACCAAAGCGAGTAAATATTTATTCAAAAATAAAATCTACAACAAATTGTTCACTATCAGAATATAAAGCTTTAGCTTCCACCCATTTGGTCACATAATCTATGGACACCAAGATGTACTTCTTCGTTCTAGACATAGGTTTAATGGGTCCTACAAAATCCAAAGCCCATTTCTCAAAAGGTTCAATTACTACCTGAGCTTGGAGAGGAATTTCATCAACTGCAGTAGGTTTTCCCATCCTTTGACAATCATGACAGCTGGCCACATACTTCTTTGCATCCTTGAAAATAGTTGGCCAATAGTAGCCGGACTGTAATATCTTGTATGTTGTTATTTTATCAGCAAAATGGCCTCCACAAGGACCATCATGATAGGCCTTGAAGATGTCATGCATATCATCCTTCCGAACACACCTTATGATCACCAAATTAAGCCCAATACAATATAAAAAATCATCATGCCACATGTAATTGGCACTCAACTGGATAATTCTCAGTTTTTCTTGGGAGGACAAATTCTGAGGTAGATTTCTTGTCAAAAGATAGTTGGATACATCTACATACCAAGGACTATAAGTAGAAATAGAAAATAGATTCTCATCTAGAAAATTGTCATCTACTGGTGCATTATCACATGTATGAATGAATCTAGACAAGAAATCAACAACTAAATTATCTCTTCGAGGTCTATCAATGATGGTGATATTGAATTCTTGCAGTAATAACAACCATCTAGTCACGCTAGCATTTGTAACAGGTGTTTTCATCAAAAATATGATGGCTAAGTGGTCTGTATGTACAAAAAATTCATACCTTGTTATGTAGTGTCTGAACTTATTAATGGCATGTACCACTGACAATAATTCTTTTTCAGTGACAGTGTAATTTACTTCAATAGGTGAAATATTTTTGCTGACAAAGTATATAGAATATGTAAGCTGGCCTTCCTTTTGTCCTAAAACAACCCCCAAAGCTGTATCTGAGACATCCATGCATATATGAAAATGAAGAGACAAGTTTGGTCCTCTTAAAACAGGGGCACTTGAAAGATTTGTTTTTAAAATTTCATAAGAAATTTGACATTGTTCATCCCAACATAATTCAGCCTCTTTTGCTAACAGTTTGAACAATGGGGTAGCTAGGTTTGTAAAATTCTGAATGAACCTCCTATAGTAACCAACATGCTCTAAAAAAATTATAACTTCTTTATGTGAGCTAGGGATTTTGATTTGAGAAATGATGTCAATTTTGGCAGGGTCTACCCTTATTTCGGTACTAGAGATGTGATGGCCTAAAACAATTCCTTCAGTGAGAATCATTCTAGATTTTTCATGACCGAGGGAAAGGTTGGTCTCTTTACACCTAATCAATACTTTCTCCAAATTATCCAAGGCTTGCTGGAAATCATCCCCATATACTGTGAAGTCATCCATGTAGACTTCTACACAGTCATGGGTCAAATCAGAGAAAATGGACAAGACATCCCTTTGAAAGGTGGCAGGGGCATTACACAAACCAAAAGGAAGAAACCTATAAGCATAGGTACCCCATGGGAAAGTAAATATGGTTTTTTCCTGATCTTCTAGTGAAATTTGGATCTGATTGTAACCGCTAAACCCATCTAAGAAATAAAAATACCTCTTCCTAGACAAAGTGTCCAGGACCTGGTCTATGAAAGGCAAATGAAAGTAATCCCTATAGGTAGCCTTGTCCAATTCTCTAAAGTCCACACACATCCTCAATTTACCATTTTTCTTAGGGACAATAACTAATGGGGATACCCATTAGGGTAAATAAAATTGGCATGCGGGATTTTTTGGAGTTCTTCCTTCACTATGTCTTTTAAGGTTGGATTCATTCTTCTTTGGGGTTGCCTAACATGTCTGATTTGGTCATTGGTGTAAATATGATGCATACAAGTGTCTGGGTGAATCCCTTTCATGTCAGAGTAATCCCATTCAAAAGCACCAGATTTTCCTTGAATCATTTGAATCAATTTTTGTTATTGATCCATTTCTAAACTAGCATTGATATACAAGGATTTTCTAGGACTGATTTCAATAGCATGGACAACTGATTCTTTCCCTTCATATACTTTTGATATGGTGGACACTGTAGAGGTGGAGGGGTGCCATATTTCCTAAAATTTAAAGCTGAAGATATGTGTATATTCTGGAAAAGATTGAGGGTATTCAATGCATTCAGTATCAGCCAAAAACATGCTTAAAATATGTTCTTTAGTTTTCTCTTGAAATCCTTTTACTTGCTCAAGTGTTAACAAGGAATGAGTACAGTCCTCCTCCCCATAGGGATTCTCCAACCAGAAAGGAACTTTAGTGGCTGGTTGGGCAGGAGGAAAGAGAATAAGCTTTTGAATTTGGATGCCATTGGAGATTGTCATCTCTCCAAACCAACAACTAATAAACACATCAACATTGGCCAACCAAGGTCGGCCAAGCACCAATGGGTGTCCTGGTTTGGAGGATTTAGGATGAATCACCAATAAATACATAGGGTACTCCCAAGAGGCAAAAGTGGCTGTTACATCATCTAGACTTCTTGCTGAACTGATAACTGATTTGTCTGCTAATTCTAGAAAAATCTGTGTTGGTCTTAGGTGATTTAGTTGCAACGTTTTCATGGTGTCGACCGGCATAACATTTATTGTTTCTCCTAGATCAATACATGTGTTTGGAAAATAAAGACCATTAATCTCTATGGTCACCACTGGATTTCCTGGATCATTATATTTAGATGGCATTTCTGATATAAATTCTGATAATTGTCCAACCACCTGTATAACAGGAGGATCCTTCCTCTTCCTCCCTGGATTTTTCATGCAAATATCCCTTACAATATTAGCATAAATAGGAATTTCCGTGATGGCTTGAAGTAAGGGAATATTTATGCATATGTTTCTAAGTTCAGTCTCTAGATTATGCCCTAGAGGTACCTTATATTTCTTCACAAGTAACCTTTCTGGATAGGGGGAGGATTAGTTTTCTGAGGTGTTTCTAATGGGTGAGGAGTATGAGGAGGAATTTCATGTTGTACCAGGGTGTCTCTTTCTTCATTTGATTGGTTATCCATTTGTTCTTCTTCTTGAACTTCTTGGTTATCTACTTGTTCTTCTTCTTGAACTGCTTGGTTATCTACTTGTTCTTCTTCTTGAATAACCACAGTAGGATTTGGTTTATTCAAAACCCTCCCTGATCTTAATTGAATTCCATTAAATGAAGTAGGATTTATCACATAAGTGGGGAAGGTTTGTACTTCAATATTTTTTACAGGTTGTGTAGTTCTATTTTTTGGATTAGCAATGGGTTGCACAGGAATGGGGGTAGGTTGAGGAGGGTTTGGGATAGGTGCAAATTGAATTTGTTGCTGCAGATTTGGGTTCATAGGTAATGTAAGTTTTTGTTGCTACAGAGTTGGGTTCATAGGCAATGCAAGTGGTTCCTATAGCTGTGGAGGTGGAGGGAGAGCAGGTGGATTAAACCTTGGCAGCAACTGAGAGATATTGGAAGGGTATTGTGGGTAAGTGGGAAAGGTTGCTGGCTGAAAGGTAACATTCCCATATGAAGGCCCCCTCCATCCTTGTTGCCAAGGCTGGATTTGTGGTTTATGAGGCGACCATTGAGGGTTAGGTATTAGAGGTACCCATTGCTATTGTAAATATTGTGTGGTGGGATCTACAAACATATTAGGACTTTGCTGTCTCCATGCCCTCTTGGAGGGATGTGATGTTTCCTGAGGTTCTTCCCCTCCCTTGAAAATGGATTTTAGTTCAGGTAAATAAGGGAAATCATTGGTAGGGTGATATTCTATACATAGGCCACATATTTCTATAACATTAATAGGACATTCCTTTTCAGGGTGCCTTTTCGTACACCAAGGACATAAAATTGCCAAAGTAGCATTTTCTTCTTCTTGTTTTCTTTTGATTTTAATGGTATCAAGTTAGGTGCCAATGGTTTTGATGGTGTCTGTTTTGAAGTTTTCTAGTATATTCCTCAATTATATCCTAGTAACACCTCTTGGTGTGGCTTTAGTAATTCTGTTTATAGGATCCCTTACACTTTTTCCTGTTTTGGCTTGGCTACGAGAGTACCTATTACAATACTCTGCAATCTTTGCAAACAACTTCTGATACACATCTCCATAACTCATGAGGTTTAATACCTCGATATATTCATACCTTACACCTTTTAGGAAGATGGTCCTAACTATGGCTGTGTGTAAGGTAAATTGTTTTTTCTTTTGATAGTTATATAGGAACCTTTCTAGGTAATGTTCCAAACTTTCCTCCTTAGATTGCTGCATTTTAAATATGTCATTCCTAGCATCCCTAGGTCTGAAATAATCTTGATATTTATGGATTAAATTTTCCTTCATTCCATCCCAAGATAAGATAATGTGTTTTCCCATGCTCATAAACCAACTTAATGCTCAGTATTTAAGTGTGGCTGGAAAGAGTTTTAGTTTTTGTGCATTATCAATGTAATTATAACTCCTACATAGTATATCAAATTCAAACAAAAATGAATCATGATCTTCTGTTGACATACCATGGAAGTGAAGTAGTGATGACAACAAAATATTCTTCATAGCAACATCTCTAGTGATGCCTAATATTGGGAATCCAAATGTCTCTGTTTCGTTGTTTTCATTTCCCTCTTCATCAGCTATATCTCCAAATAGCATTTTGTAGGGTGTTGGTGATGTCTCCCCACTAAGTGATGGTTCAACTACTGGGTTGTTTGGTATATCCAACTATTCCAATACCTTGTGTGTTGTTCCAATGGCAAATGCAACCTCTTCTACCACTACCTCTGTTTTTTTTTCAAACCCTTCTTTCTGATTGGGTCGGCAATGCTTCCCTTCTTGCTTGTTGTACTATGTTTTCAATCTGAACATTAGCTTCAGATTTGGTGCCTTGGGTTGTTGTTTGAATTTTTTCCTTTGAACGTTCTCCTCTGAGAATTGTTCCTGCACAAAAATTAGCTGAAATAGTGTGTGTGTGTGTGTGTGGGGGGTTTCTTGTTGTTTGTTTTTATAAATTTTCTGAAATTTCGGAGGCAATAAATCTACCTTTACTATCCCTACATCTACTCATAAAAAGAAGAAACTCTAATACTAATAAAACACAAACTTTTAACTACCAAAGGTAAGAGGACAACCTGACTTTGGAGCAACCCCACCAAAGTGGATGCACAGGTTCTTACCTCTCGTCTTACCGTCTTCTCTCCTCCCTTAGGTTGTCCTTAAATCCAATCCAAAATCATCAAACCAATCAAACTCAAAACACTACCTATTACCATTTACAACTCCCCGACAATGACGCCAAAATGTTGGTGTAAATATATCTTTAGTATATTTCATGCATTTATATGTCAATCCAGGATTCATAATCAAAAGAGATGTTACACTATATGTGCCGAAAATAGGTAACCTATCTATGTCAGTGCATATATAACGCAATCTAGAAACAATCAATAACAAAATACTCTATTTTTGAAATATCTGAACACCATTCTTCACACAACTTCAAACTAGAAGATAAATCTCATAGCAACAAAATCAAGCAAACAATCCGTTGAAAAGGTTCTTGATCAGATAAAAAGTCTGTTCATTATAGGCTTATGAAATAAAGATATGAACTGATACCTTGCTTACTATAGCAATTAAATTCACATAACAATTGACAATTCACTCTATCTACTCTCGGAAAGAAACCAATCATGACCTAATCAATTCCAATCAACTTCCTTCCTCAATAAAGGAGACAATCAATGTGACTAAAATATTTCATTACTGAAGCATGAAGGGTGAGAGATGAAGTCTACTTGTTCCTATACCTACTGAGGACAACACAATTATTAAGACTTTCAAATTCAGAGAAATAACAATTTCTTATCTAACAATCCCAAACATCTATTTGGATTTTGTTGATTAAATATCACTTTGCAGAAACATAAATAAAATCATCTACTATGATTAGTGTGTCACTGTTCATTCACACTGATTCAAGATCAACATGTATCTATTTAGAGATCTACGTTGTACATGCACTCAGAATCATTTGCAATACACAACTACTTTATTTGCACATTCACACAATTAATTTTATATCCTCACATAAACATATACAGGGAGACTTACCTTGGTTGGGGTGGTGGGCCCTTGCCAAACCAACAAGGTAGCTCTAAAGAAATTACAGAATAAACACTTTACTCACATCCATGAATTTCAAAGACTAGCATTTGTATTCCTTCAATTAAACGAGTGAATCAGTAATTCAACATTCAATTTCCCAGCATAACAATGTATATCATTCCTACAATCTTTCATCTATACAATATCCCTTTTAGAATGGTGGAGGCTTATATCTGAGAAGAGATGTGATGACTAATATCATTCACAAGAATATGATCGTTACAATGAGGCTCCAAAGACATATTTAATATAAGTAAAATCCAAAACCCTAACCCCGAAAGATGAAAATCCAAATGGTTTGTGGGATCCGATGAGGGTAGTTGATACATAAACTTTTCGGGGGTGTAACTTTTTCATACGGTCTCCGTTTGGGGTGCTCGATACATTGTTGGAAAGGTCTAGCCAAGAAGAATGATTTTTGACTAGCCCAGGTCAATTCCATTAGCAAAAACCTATGCCAAAAATCCTCAATAAATGTCAATTAGGGCCTCAAAACGACCCTAAAATTTTGGAACCCGAAAAACTATCGAAAAACTGCCAAGATGGAAAATTTTTTTTCGAGCCCGTGGAATAGGTGGGTGGCCATCGATATCCACCTGGATCATATTTACACATCGATAAAGATATTATTATATGATAAAGGTGTGATGACCATGGAATTAGACAACTAGACCACTCTGCGTGCATGGGGGAGATGGGGGAAGCACTAAGGAATATCTGAGATATGAAGAATGGCTCTGGAGAGTAGCCATAAGAAGGAATAAATGGACCCCATCATGATGGATGATGAAAAAACCAGGGAAATGATAAGGAAAACAGGTGTGACGCGCATTAGACAACCCTACCATTATAAGATGAATAACAAGAAGAGGGAAGTAGTTAAGCGAGAGGGCTTGGACAACGATGAGGAAATGGTAGAGGATCTCCGTGCCACAGGGAAGATTGAGGATATTTTGCATGCCACATATGAGAGGAAAACTAGAGGTCATGGGTCTGACGCAAAATAATAATCTCCATTCCAGATCCAACTTAGTGTGGAACCCACAACCCCATGTGCGACTAAGACATATGAAGAAGAAAAACCAGTTAACCAAAAAGTGATTAGTAGTAGAAGAATTTTTGGACGAGGGTCGAATTCAAGTAGAAGTAATTCAACAAGAAACAATCAAGTTTCTACAGCATGCAGAGGTGGTAGTAAAACATATTCACAATGACAGGTCATGACCCCACTATTAGGTTACCCAAGTTCCATGGAGAAGGGTCGGAGGACCCAGAGAAGCATATATTTATTTGTTAAAATATTTCGGCAGAAAAGTAGATTACAAAAAAAAGATGCCCAGGTTCCACAATTAGCAATTACATTCAGAGATCGCGCATTAGATTGGTACATGGGTCTCGTAGTAAATAACCCGACATGAGAACCTACAACTGTTGTAGAAGTGAAAAGGAAGTTGATCAATGAATTTCATAAGCCAAGATCAGAGGATCGGTTTATGAACGAGATGATAGACATTAAGCAAAAACCAGGAGAATCAGTCTGGGGAGTGGACCAAAAGTTCAAGACACTAAAAGGTAAGTTAAAATACCCTATTAATTATATGCATCATAGACATTTGTTTGTGAATTCTCTGTTGCCACACTTGAAGTATCCTTTGAGACAACAGAAATTTCAGAGCCATGCCGAGGCTCTGTAAGAAACCTTACAATTAGAGGAAAATCAGTATAAACATACAGATCTAGCTATGGAAGAGTTGAGACAAGATTTGAAGAGATTAACATTCCAGTTGAATCAAAATAAAGGAAAGGATAAAAGGGAAGGCATCTGGTATACAATGTGTAGGAAAAAATGCCATCATAAGAATGAGTGTCCATTATTTGTGCACTATATTGGAGTGGGTATGCCAAACCGTTTATCTTCAGGAGGACCATGGTGTGATATTTGAAAAATGCATGGGCATGATCCCTATGATTTCTCCCTGATGTAGAAGTATTAGAAAACACCAAAGAGCACATTTTGTAATTTTTGAAAGTGAGTTGGACATGAAGATAAGGACTACATAACTTTGGAGATGATGAAAGAGAATATTTTAGATACATACAAGGTGAAGGATGAACATATAACATGAAAAAAATACACAACAAATGAAATATAACAATGTGCAACAACCATAATACAATCCCACACAACATTTTCAACCACAACCACAGTACAACAATGCACAACAATTTCAAGGGAAACAATATTATAATCCCGCACAACAGTGCACACCACCACCACAATACAATAATGCACACCGCAATATAATCAGGGACCTCAGTATAATACACCACACATAGATAATCAAGGAAACATAGGAGGATTCAGAGGAGGAGGTCGTGGAGGAAGAGGCTTTGGAGGAGGTTGAAGACCAATATTGTGCCATAACTGTCAGAAAACTGGACACTATGCCAGGGATTGTCCGCAAACACCTGTGACATGTATGTATTGTCGCGCAACAAACCATGAAACAAAATATTGTCTGACACTTGTGGAACTAGAGCAATCAAAATGTACAATGGATTGTTGTGGAAAACAAAGAAGAGGATGGGAAGAATATTAACATTGTTACTAAAGGTGGAGCCAAGACATGAGAATGTGTAGCTAAGAAGGACTGGGATCAATACCAGTGGGTCAGGAAGAATACCATGTTTGAACAAAATTTTGATGTGTGCAATGAGAGAGATATTCAAAGAGGCTAGGCAAGAGATTCTGAAAGAAAATATTGCGTCTACTTCAGGAACAAAGCCAATATATGAGATACCCGTGTTTGAAATGCCTCCACTTTTTCATCAGACCAACAAATAGAAGCCTTAAGAGAAAGTACCTAACTTAAGAAACATTTTATGATCTTGTGTAAAGTTGTTGAGCGATAGAAATTCTTTACAAATATTGCAAAATTTATTAGAAACGTGTCATCTTGAGGAAGAAGGGGTAAAGACAGTGAATCAGGTCCGTAAGAAGAGAAGAACAAGAATATAATTCATGCTGAATGCAAACATAGGAGATTTCAATATGGGGGATATCATACTAGAATTAGGATCTGAAGTCAATATTCTACTCAAGAAGACTAAGAAAGATATGGGAGAACCTCAATTGGGGTATTCACCTATTCAGTTAAAATTAGAAAATCAATACATAGTGGTGCCAATTGGAAGATTGAAAGGGATTCCAATAGATATAGATGGTGTACGCAACATGCCAGTCTTTAAAGTCATTGACATAGTAGATAATACTTCTCCATATCCAAATTTGTTGGGTATGGATTGGGATTTTGATAATCGGGCTATTATCAATTTTAAGACAAGGAATATGATCTTTGAATTTTAGGAATATAGAATTATTTCACCATTGGATCCCTCAGAAGGAAGAAGGTATGTGGAAACTGTGACATAAAATATTCTTACAGAAGATGTGAATCAATTATATAGAACTACCGTGTGCGAAGAGGATTATATCAACCCAACTACAAATGGCATGCTCAGTTGGAGGAGTATTAGTTCTTGTGCTTCAGAATTTGCCATAGGATTGGAAAAATGGAAGCAAGGACTACATGAATTATCCACCAAAAGATGTGCTAGAATGACATGTGCATTGAGATGGATTGGTTTAGAGGTAAGAGAGCCTCTTACTTTTTATGGTATGAATGACTTAGAAGAGTTTTTGATGAAGTTTGAATTAGAAGTAGTAGAAAGTCATAGATTACCAGTATTAGACATTTCTTTGAAATATACACCTGCCTGTTTGTGGGGAACACACAAGGACGATATAAACAATTGGTTTCAGTGAAAAAGGTTACTGCGCATCCGATTCAGCGCAGAGAAACAACATATATATAAGGAGAAATGCAATGGAATTGGACAACCTAATTAAGAACATGTGGATATGTGCATGGTGTGAGTACAATGAATTATTCCCAAGGACATTTTCAGAAATGAAGGGATTAATAAGAGAACTAGGAGAGATGAAGATCCCTTTGAAGAAAGAAGCTAGACCTATAAGACATATAACTTACATATTGAATCCAATATACAAAGAGAAAGTGAAGGCATAAATTGACAAGATGTTGGAAGCTGGTGTCATAGAACCCGTGGAAGAGTCAAAATGGATCAATACTATGGTGGTGTAGGAAAAGAAGCAAGGAAGGATCATGATTTGTGTAGATTTGAGAAAATTGAATGATGCTTTCCTACATGATCCTTTTCCTACTCCATTTACAGACAATGTTTTGGAGAATGTAGGAGGTCAAAAAGCTTATTTTTTATAGATAGGTTTTTAGGATATCACAAGATAAGGATTGCCTAAGAAGATAGACATAAGACAAAATTTGTTGCAGAATGGGGATGTTTTCAATATACAATCATGCCATTTGGGCTAAAGAATGCACCAACCATTTTTTCAAGAGTAGTAGTAACAACTTTTAAGGAATTTATTCATAAGTTTTTAGAGGTTTACTTGGATGATTGGACAATGCCTAGCTTACTGAAGGACCATGTTGCAGTGCTAAGATTAATGTTAGATGTAGACAATGTCAGATATAATTGAATATCAAGAAATGGATTTTCAACGCACGTTTTGGTATTTTTTTAGGACATGTGGTGTGTAAACATGGTATACTCGTTGATCCTACTAAAATTGTTGTCATAGTTAACTTACCACCACCAAAATCAGTACACCAATTGAAAAGTACACTTGGTCATACATGATATTACATGAAGTTCATAAGGGGATATGCACATATTACTGCGCCAATGGAGAAGTTTCTGAAGAAAGACATTGAGTATCAGTGGAATGATGAATTCCAACAAAGCTTGGATATTTTGAAGGAGAAGATGGTTACTGCACCGATTTTAGTGTTTCCAGATTGGGAAAAAGATTTTCATGTGCATGTGGATGCATCTGCAATAACATTAGGAGCAATATTGATAGAACCAGGATAAGGTGATATAGATCAACCTATTTCATTTGCAAGCAAAAAGTTATTAGATTCAGAAGAGAACTATAACACTACAAAAAGAGAAGGATTAGCTATGGTGCATGCTTTGAAGAAATACAAAAAATACTTGTTAGGGTAACATTTCAAGATGTTTACAAATCATTCTGCTATGAGATATTTAGTCAATAAGACAATGTTGGGGGGGATGGATATGCAAATGGCTACTGTTATTCCAAGAATTTTATTTTGAAGTTGTGGTGAAGCTGGAAGATTGAATGCAGGACCAGATCACTTATCTAGGATAACTAATCGAGAAGAACCTAGTAGCTTGGAAGAAAAAATTCCAGATGCATAATTGTTTTCAGTACAAATAGCCGATGAGTATTTTGCTGGCATTATTGAGTTTTTGAGTACATGATTTGTAGCAAGAGAATTTACTACTGCACAAAAGAAAAAAATGGTGGTCAGAACTACAGATTATCAGTTGATTGGAGGTCATTTATACAAACTTGGAGAAGACAACATCTTAATAATATGTGTGATGGAGCATGAAAGGAATATCATTTTAGCAGAGACACATGAAGGGATTGCTGGAGGACACTACATAGGAAAATCTACCGCATAGAAGGTATTGAGCACAAGATTACGGTGGCCAAAAGTTCACAAGGATTCAAAGGAATACTTCCAGAAGTGTGATGTTTTTCAAAGAGTTGGGAAGCCATCTAGGAGGGATGAGATGCCATTAAGACCTCAAGTAACTTTAGAAGTATTTGATAAGTGCAGAATAGATTTTTTAGGTCCAATTAATCCACCAACAAGAAGATTAGGAGCAAGATATATTATTACAATGAAAAAATACTTAACCAGATGGGTTGAGGCAGCACCAGTAAAGGATTGCAACACAAAGACAGTCACATGCTTTCTATTTGAACATGTAGTGAAAAGATTTGGATGTACAAGAATATTTATGAGTGATCAGGGGACTCACTTCATCAATAGTACAATTGAAGAAATGCTGAAAGAATTTGAGATATATCATCATAAGAGAACTCCTTATCATCCTCAGGCAAATGGAATAGTGGAATCCTTTAACAAGATTTTGGAGAATTCCTTAACAAATATTTGTAATGTGAACAAAGATGATCGAGACTTGAGGGTACTAGTAGTACTTTGGGCTTATAGGACTACATGCAAGAAGCTAACTGGGCAGACACCCTTTATATTAGTTTATGGACAAGAAGCATTAGTTCCCTTAGATTATTTGATACCAAGTCTGAGCATTGCAACTGTTACATAAATGACGGAAAGGGGCATAGTAAAGGAAATATTGGCTCAACTAATGGAATTAGAAGAGGGTAGAACCATAACAGGTTTCCACCAGGTGATATAGAAAGAAAAGGATAAAGTACGACATGACAAACACATTAAGAAGAATAACTTCAAAATTGGAGATCTAGTACTCCTTTATGATAGTAAATATCTACAACATCTAGGGAAGCTTAGAATTTATTGGCTAGGACCATATCAGATAAAGTCTGTCATAGATGGAGGTGTTGTACAACTACAATATTTAGCAGGAAAGGAAGTTCAAGGACTGGTGAATGGTAGTCGACTGAAACTGTATAGGAACAATCGACCCACTAACCCTTAATAGTTGTAGTAGATCAAGTAGACTTGTACATATTGTAAATAGTAGGAGTTAAAAGAAGAAAAAAGAAGAGAAAAGTAGAAAAATGAAGAAAAAGACAAAGAGAAGTAGTTAGAGGAATAAGTGATAGATAGATAGTTAAGAATGCCAGTGCACAACAAACAAAAAGATAGTGCAACAAGAAGTGAATATACCACGCATAGGAAAACTATGACAGAAGAAAATTTCAGTGCGCTCGAGAAAAATGATAGTAGAAAACATAGTGCACCGGAAAAATGAAATAGTCAGGAAATGGAAAACCGATCACTGAAAAAAGGAGGCGTGAAACGAACATTCATGAAGCATTCTTGATAAGCTTTGGAACATTTATGAAATTTAATGGAGCGTGCTCATAATTATTTGGAGCATTTATGACAACACTTTAGAAGTCAAATTAGGGTTCGACAAGCCACATTGTGAATTTGAGTGAATGTAGAGCTAAGCAGTAGGAAGTGAAGAACATATAAGCGATTTAGCATGCAAATAGTGAGATTTTAGACGCAAACCCACTTAGATTCCAACAATATGGCACCACCCAAATTCATAGCACCCATCAAAATGATGAGGAGAGCTCGTAGAAATAAGAGGTGATCGTCGGAGAAAACAACTGAGGCCAAAAACCCTACACAAATAAAGGGAGTGGTGGATGTCGACGACATTCCTTCCCCAAAACCGACGAGCTCGACACTAGTCAAAGAGAAAATATAATAGATGCAGATTGATCCACCAAATAGAGTAGTAGATCCAAACTCGACGAAGGAAACAATTCCACCCACAGATGAAGCAGATGAGGAAAGGATTTAGTTCGATGAGCCAAGGACTCAAGTTGGTGCAGAACCACCACAACGGGAACAAACACAAACAACAAAGAACATGACACAATAAGAGTCTGGTGGAGAGGAAGAGGAGGAAGACAAAACATATCAGGAAGCAGGGCACTCAAGTGCACTAGGAAAGGAGAAAGGAAAAGAACCAGTCCAAAGATCCTCGTGCAAGCAACCAGAGGCAACCATTGTGTTACCGCGCATACCAAAAGGAATAAATATTGTCACATATTTACTGGGAGGCGTAGATACACTATGCTATTTAGACCCTGATGTCAGAGAAAAATAAATTTTCATAGTTCACACAACATGTATACTTAGAAAGAAGAGGGGTCAATGCGACATGAGTGCCCATAATGGAACCTAAACAATGGATACAAGGGATTTATAATACATGTATAATGAACTTATTGGAGATCTGTTGGTAGCCAATTCACATTTTTTTCACTGTCTTATAAGCTGCCTACACCAATGTTTTGCAAACATTAATTTTTYGTCGCAATTCTCACTTTTATTCTTTGCGCCATTTGCACACTTACCTTCGTTTTTGTTTTCACGACTGTAAGCGTGAAAACTTGGTCTTTCGAAGTCACATTAAAATCATTATTGATTTGTCATTATCCTTCTTGTCGATATGCCCACTACGTTTACATTTTACTTATCATTATGCAGTTGGCAAAACTTTTTGATCTGTACTCATTGGACATTCTTTGATTTGATTATGTAATTTCGTTTCATGAGTAATTGAGGTTGTGATGCATTGGTAATTGGATTTATATGTTCCTTG
>ML807289.1:243507-256783 GCA_009831015.1 Picea engelmannii
TAATGCATGGAGGTATTTTGTGTTTGGATACACAAGTTTCCACAGACGTTGATTTGATAGAAAAAATAACAGGTCTTCCTTCCAATGGTGATCCAATTACGCAATACATAGATGACAAGACCAAGGAGAAAGCCTTGGTAGAAGATATGAAGCAGACCTATCAGAAAGAGAAAGTATCTAGAGGGATCATCATCAATAGGATCAGTGAACCAACAACAAGGCTCGCAACCAAATTAGCGTCCTGTAAATTACTAGGGAAGTGTCGCAAGGAGGAAGTGCCAACAGGCATAATAGCAACAACTGCACTATGCGTGAAGGGCACTATATTAAGCCGGAGCCCATATTTTCTTAACTTATTTTTGGTTGATTGAAAGGATGGCAAGTACATAGGAACATAGTTCCATTACTCCTAGCTCATTATATTGATTGCACTAGTGGGTTGGAAGCATCCCAAATACAACATGTTTTGTCAGAGAACTGAAAGGTACCGCACAGTGCAATATGAATCATTTTGGAACACAATTGTCACAAAATACAAACAATAAAACACCATCATCTTCAATACATACATTGAATAAATCTAGGAAAAGGTGGAAAAGGTGGCAGAGACTTGGAGGATCCCAACAGAGGTGGTGGAGGAGCACAAAACCATAGCCAATTTTAAAGCATCAAGGCACAATATGTGGATCCAGGACAAAAGGGATCCAAACAAGGAGTGGATGCATATGAGATATTGCATCATGAAAGAAGAAGTCCAGTGGGAAATGAGAGTCTGAAAAGAATAATGGAATGTTCCAGTAGAACAAGCAAAGGACAAGTAGCCAATACAAGATAAAAAAACTAGCAAAAGCAGGCTCATCACAAAGGAAGGGGACCCCAACAAGAAATACGATAAACACAATGCATAACAAGAAGAAAATAGGGGGAGCACAAAAACAAAGAAGAATACTATCCCTAAGCCATTCATACAACAAAAGGATCGCGTAGAAACTACTAATGGTGCCACACAAAGTAAGGATAACATCCGTATGTAGGAGGGACAAACATGAGTAAATCTACCAGATACCCTAGGTACAACAAATCCCACACAGTCAAGGCCACCAAAGAGAACAATTGTTCAGTCGGGTGTAGCGCGTAAGAAAATGAAGGTGCACAAGGCAGTCCCAGAATACACCATAATAGTGGACGATGTAGAATTAATCACGAAGAAAGTACAAGACTACGACACCAAAGAATATGAGGAGGAAGAAAAAAAATGGGAAAGGATAATGCAATAACTAACAAAGGTCAAGTAGGTATTAGAGTAAATACGATTGACCAAGGCATACCATGAAGGTACAACATAACAACAACAAATAACATAAGAACATCCCATGTAGAATGAGGAAGAGACAATGCATCTAGCAACATTGGGAAGCCAAATATTTAGCCTTACCAAAGATATGCTGCAAATTGATATGAAGATAGAGCATAAACAAGTGAAGGATTTACAATATATGGAGTTGGTATTGGTGAGGATACCAACCAAGGCATTATATAATCTGTAGATAAGCATGGAACACGACGTACAATCTAGGGAAAGGAAGGGTGAAACAAATCTGGAGACAACCAAGGAAGCTAAGGAAGTGTTGGAGACCATTCTTACATAAGTGCGACTAGAACAAGAAGAGGAAAAACAATGTGTAGAGAGATTGGAAAAAAGACTCGAGGAAGTCTTTCAGACAATTCTAGAGACAACACTAGAAGGAGAAATAAAAACAGAATAAAAGCTAAAGAAGATAGAACATACAATGGAGGAATATAAACAAGAGATAGTAGAGTTGGTTGGGAAGCTGACACCAACCACACCTACATAAGTCCAATCCAAAAGGGAGAAGAAGGCCAAAAAACAAACATAACACATTGTGCTGGAAGTCAAGTAACTTGCAAAACTTTACAAAAGGACTGTGCAAGTTTGGACAAGCAAAACAGAAGATGAAGAGATCCAACAGTTGGATCAGAAAGAAGAAAAGTTGAATGTAACAATCCAAGATTTGAAGTAGTGACAAAAGAAAATGAGCATCCCAGACAAGATCAAGTGCATGCAGGAGATGAAAAAATTGTAGGTCGAGGTAAATCCCACACAAGAGGAGAAGCAAGCACGACAGGCTCAGTTGGAGCCCCTGTAAGAGAAAGAATAAAATATGATAGTAGAGTTGGAGACAGAAAAAGAAAATTTGGAACATGTGCATTTAGAAAGCATACAAGTGATGAAGGAGCATGTCACTGTGCAGGTCATGGAGACCCTGATAGAGAAAAGTGCACATGCCAAGAAGAAAGTGGATGAACTAGAAAAACAATTCCAGGAGTTGGAGAAATCAGTGCAGAAGAGACACACTGCATGAGTGGCTCGGTACGAGCCACAGGTTAGTGTTGGGGGCCTATTGGAGCAGGAAATTTTCGGAGCTAAGCACAATAAGCAACGTAGAATGGACCAAAGGATGTAGCATGCACTGAGAAAGAAGGAATACCAACATGATAGAAGGGCAAAGGAAGAAGTGCGCCGAGAAAGAAGGAATATTAATGCAGAGTCAAAGCAAGGATGAAGACCAACTACACATAAGGCAGTTGGAAAGTGGACAAGTTGAGTCCACTTAGGATTATGGTTTTTTGAGTCATAATGTAAGGCCTTTTACCTATTTTTTAGTATAAATAAAGGATGTATGAGGTAGCTAGAGGTGTCTTTTGAACTAGTCGGAATAACTACTTTTGGAAGAACTTTTTTAGTCTTAAGTCACAGTACTAGATTTTGGCTAAGAGATGTGGAGCTCGATTTGTATCAGTGTCGAAGAATCATGAAGCATAACTGAGGGCCAGGTCGAAATATGTGGAGCTTGGTGCAACACTGGTCAACCTCACCAATATTAAAACCTTGATGTAATGCATGCAATGCTAATTTTGAAGAAGAATGAATAAAGAAAAAGATCTTTGTGGATGTAGCCCGGGGGGGGTGTGAACCACGGTAAAATCATGTGTTGTAATGTGTCTGAATTATTTTTGTTGTTTCTGTAATTATACATGAATGGTTAGATGAATGAATGAGTTTATTTACAATGCACACTAGAAGAATAGATGTTAATGAATGGATAAAATATTAGATCTGATGAATGTTATGGTAAAATATATGTTAAAATAGAAGCAGAAGTAAAAACAACATCCCCAACACCTTCCATGAATGAAACCATCTGCGTCTTGTAGTCACCCATAAGCCATCTCAAGTGAGATTGCACTGTGCACTCTGTGCACGATGTAGCCTTCTGGTTTACCAGAAGGGCCGATGGTGCAAAGGGTTTTGTTGGAGAACTAAGGTAGAACTAGTGTCAACTCATACATATAATAGCAATAAAGGCCTCAGTTTCATCAAAAGGGTTTTACTTGGGAGCTTGGTAGAGGAAAAATCAAGGAGACCCATTGGACCTGGGGGAAGGAGAAATGGTTTCTATGGAGGAAATGATGGTTCTCCCCACCGACCCCTAAAATCGAACCAGGGAGGATTTTGTTGAAGGCGAACGTGGCACTGAATGCAACGATGAAAACAAAAGATTCAAACATGGTTCTGTGTTTTAGTCCCTTGGTTAGGAGGCTAATGAAGAGTCCCCTTTTGAATATGAGGAGGATGTTGAGGATGGAAATGATGGAGAAGCTGAGCAGTTCCTTTGGCTTGTTGTTGATTCTTCTCGGGTTTTTAAATCGATGACTTTAAATGGCTTGTGGAATGTGGATAACTCTTCGGTTGATGAAGAGATTGATGATGATCTTAATGTAAAGCTTGTGTAATGTGCATTGAAGGTCAAATGAAACCTATAAGAAAGAGGAGTGATGATGAAATTTCACCATGAATCCTCCATGTAGTGGGTGCCTGGGTGTTACATAGGTTAATTTCTTGATTGTAAACCTCTAACAAGAGGTAGGAAGCCACAAGTGCAAGGTTGTGAGGGTTAGAAGAGTGATAAGAATTCAAATATACCAAGGTAAGCATGAGGACATGAACAAGAAATGGGTGTGAAAGTAGTGGGTGAGAATCGAACCGTTAACACAGTGAGCCTACGAAAAAAGTCGTTTCCCTCAGGCATAATGCCCATTAGGATGTTTGCAAGCATGAGGCATATGGGAAATGGGGTCAAAATCCCTTCTCCTCCTAGTTTAGGCGAGATGATGGGCTGCTATATATTTGAAGGCTAGTTTCTACAATGAAGTTGTCTTCCAATACTGAGGAGATGAAGGACCATTGAAAATATTTGTTACCCATTACAAGAAATTTTGGCTCTAAGACCATGATTTAGTATGCAGAGATGTTCTCAAAAGAGGGTGCTATTTTGGGGTAAATTTCAAAGTGGAATTTGAATATGTGGCCAAGGGTAATACAAAAAAATTAGTGAACGCAATTGTAATAAGTGAGAGGATGGTGACATAAGTGTTGACATAGAAATAATGGGACAAAAAAATATTTTTTTCTGGATTTGAATGTAAATGGGAATACAATTGTAAGACATGGTTTGGCATGCATACCCCTGGTAACTTATCGATAAAGTCTATACGTAGACCTAAGTGATGGGGGGGGGAGAATTCATGATTCCTGGATAAATTTTAGGGGGTTAGAGCTTGGAGGTGAGAAGTGCAGACCCACTTGGCCATTTTGGTTGGTTTTGGTTAAGGGAAACCCCAATTCAAGTTTAAAGGGGGTAATGTTAGGTTAAACTTGACTCGGTGAAAGAGTCAAATTTGTTAGGTCAACAATAGTGGTTTTAGGAACATGGTATTGGTGACTTGTGGTATTGATCCTATGGTATTTCATGTAATGAAGCCTTTAAATAGGCTTAGGAGACTCCATTGTAATGGGCGAGGACGCAAGTGGTGAAGGCTCACTTGGACGGCTTGGACAGATTAGATCAAGGAAACAATGGATCTATTGGTTGTTTTTTCTTGGTTTGGGTTTTCCAAGATACATTGCGTGCATTATTTATTGTTTCTATTATCTAGTTGATTATTTTTATCTCTCTGGTGTTTTATTTCTTTTCACAAAAGACTTATCATTATTGTGGCAAACTAGGATATTTTGAGAAGACTTGTTGGAAGAAGACCAGTGACCTTAAAGAGAAGGATAAGAGGTTTGAAGGAAAACAATAATGTCACTCTAAATAAAATAAAGGTGATGCTATCCATGCCTTTTAGGTTTGTTCTTATCAAGCATTACATTCTCATAGTTATAAAAAATAATGGATAGTTGACTATGGTTGTTCACCTCACATGGCTGAAGATGCTTCTCTTTTTTCTTCCTTGAGTGAGGCTAAATAAGATAAGATATTTGTTACATATGACTAGGTAGTTACTACCACTAATATTTTTAGGGTTTATTGTGAGAATGGCGTGATCACTAATGTTTACCATATACCACATTTAAGTGCAAAACTATTATCTGTACCACAACTCACTCATACTAGCAAGAAAAATGAAATCTTGGCCTAATAATTTTGTTGTCAAGGATATTAACAAACATTTTGAGATTTTTTTTAGGTTATTATTGACCTCAAGTATATCTTGTATAAGTTTTGTGACTTTAAGGGTGCAGAGAAAGAAATAGGATCATTTGCACTTGTGGCCAAAACTAATGATAGAGGGAAAATTTAGCACAAGAGGTTAGGGTATTTGAATTTCAAAAGGACAAAGTGATGATTTGGTTGAATATGGTTCATGGATTCCCTGGAGTGGTTCCTTATAAAGGTGTATGTGAGGGATGTTTTATTTTTAAACATGACCATGAAATGTTTTAGAAGGGGAGTTGTTGTGAGTGATTTGGTGCACAAGGTGACCAAATAGTACTCAACTACAGGTTGGAACTATTGATGCAAAAAAACAAAAAAAACATGCAAAGCTACTTTAATATAACTATCTCTCAAGCATCAAATAGATATTGGAAAACTAATGAGGAAAAGATAGGTAAACCTTGGGGGAATTTTCTTGTGGAATTGGCCTTGTTGTAGAGCAAGAAGAGAATGATTCCAGTGGAGAATACACACAATGACAACAAGGAAACAAATGTTACCATTTCCAAACAATATTAATATACCAAGCAATTAGTGAAAAGGGAAATGAAGAAACATGCACACCATTTGAAAATCGTTTTGAGTGAAAAGAGATTGAATGCTTTGCATTAACACCAATTGAAAAAACTAAATACAAAAATGAAATATTTCACCTTGAGGGAGTGATGGAAATGGCCTCCAAACTATCCATTTGATGGTTTCTATCCTCTTTAAGACTCTATCATTGATTGAAGAAAGAGGGCACACTAGAACCAAACTATATCATTAGTTTCATTTTTAGCTTCCCTTTTTTCTACCATTTTTTTTATCCTCCTACTAAACAAGTATGTGGTCAATTTCCTTTGTTTCCTTATCAGATAATTCTTGTTGATATTTTATACATGCTACATTAGGTCACTCTCAAATTCACTAGGGCTCTTGGTTTGTGTGATTGCAAAATTATTTTATACTTTTTACACTTCCCTACAGTTTCATTGAAGCACTTTCAACTTCAACATGCTCTTGGCCATCTTCTTTCACAATTTGGAGGCTATTATTTGATAGTGGTGTGGGATTTGAGTTCTTCATTGTGATTGTTCATTAATTTCCTCATTTGAATTTGTGTTTGCTTCATCAATTTTGAGTTTGTGTGAAGGTGTTTTGGAAGCTAGAATTTCAAGGTAAACCTCTATGTTTACACTTGTGTTTTTTACCAATTCCAAAGAGGTTCATGCAAAGGTGTTTTAGAGATCACAACTTTGGAAATGGAATATCCATTGAGAGCTTATTTGGATCTCATCATGGTTAGAAGGTGGGTGGAAATGTTGATCATCATTGTATTCATTACCCAATTAAACATTAAGATGGAATTATACTAATGTTAATGCAATCCTTTGATGGTATTATTCACATTTTTTAAATAATTATATTGAGCTTACCATTTAGATAATACTATTAAAAAAATTATAAAACAATTAAAATTTGAATATTAATTAAGATATTTAATATATATATATATATTTAAAACATTAATAATGTTCATTTTGAAAATAACTTTATTATGGACATGGAAAATGTGAAATAGGGATGTAACACTATTCAATTTATGATGATGATATTTATTATATTTAAACATGGTGGAAATCAAAGCATAAAGGTCATTATACAGTAGTTTTAACTCACCTAAACCACATTGTATTGCACTAACCTACCTACTCTTCTAATTAATAAACGCACCTAACCCACCAACCCAAATAACCTATATTAACCCACTAATTTTGTAACCCATGAAACCCACATAACTCACCTAACCTAACATACATAATTTTTATAACTCACATATTGTTGATAATATTATATTCCATAAGTTACTGAAATATATTTGACATAGCCTACCTAACCCATTAACCCATCTAACCTACTCCTTTATAAAGAGACCAACATGTATAAAATACAATCAGTCTTCTCACAATTCTCAAATGCATCTTTGAACATTAGGGTTTCTAGTTTGTTCATTCAAGAAAAGTTATGGTTTGTTGGTTTGTCCCATTTGATCCTCTCTTTCTCTTGTGTATCTCAAAATTTGAATGGGTAAAACACTCTATTTGATGCTCCGACTAGATAAATAGCCTCCACCATGATGATTCTAGCCACAAGCAACACCCCTAATTAGGATTAGATCCAATGCATTTGGAAATATTTGCAAACTTTTGGAAATCACTAATTAGAAGAAAATATGTCAATTTGTAAAGGAATCATGAATGGATATCCACTAGAGTCGTATCATGCAAAAGGGCATCCTTTTGATCTTTATTTAAATCCATCGCATCTCCTCACCATCATCATCAACCACAACCAATGGGAATGCAATATCAATATAATGGTAGACATGCTTTTGAATGTCAAATGCACCAATACATGTATCATTGGTATATATATCAGGTCCACCATTGAAATTCTCACCATACTCCTTGAAACCTATTTTCCTATCTCTAGATATAAGAAAATTCTTGGAAAGATATGCTCGTGGTTAAGCTCGACTATTCGACCCAAATAAATCCTTCGTTGGATACAACTTAATCATCACATTGCATTGTAGGAAAAAGTGGTGACACGTCAATTACATTCAAACCCATATCGACTAGAAATCATTGGATCACTTTAGATTTTGAATATGCTTAGCTTATCCTTGTGCCACAATATTAAGAATATCCACCTAGTTGCATGCCTGATGATTGTTACGGTCCTACCCTAACCTCCTTACTTTAGGTTACTTAAGAGTTATTCAATTAATATATGTGGCCATATTCTTTGAATAAGGCCCATTAAATAATAGTGGATAATTATGTAATGTAAAAGGGTCCACTCTATTGAATAAGGCCCACTAGGAAGTTGGTACTCATTAATGAGTGGGCCACAAGTAATTAGGGTTTTTATGTTAAGAATCTATTTAAAGAGATAGGAGGTTATGGAATGTTTGGTTGAGTATTGTTATATTTGGATATTTTATCAATGAAAGGTCACCCCACCTTAAGAGGCTAGTGATCATCTTCTTCTTCTTCTTTTTTTTTTTTTTTTTCCTGATAATCATTAATACAAGGGTATATTTTGCATATTTCATCTTATTTGTCTCTTGTGTTTGGTTTTCTGCATTTATAATCTCTATATACCTAGTTTGTGTTTCAAGTCTAAGGGTTAAGGAACACTACAAGTGGTATCAAATCTCTTTCCCAAGATAGCACACGTTTGGATTTTAGCCAAAAAAAGGCTAGAGACATGTTCTAATATCTTTAAATAACACAAAGATCTGTCTTTCCGTGAGTAAATCTATGGAAGGGGAAGAATGCAACCATGAAATACAAGTCATGTTACTTGGTTGGACACCCTTGTAACATTTTTTGGTATTTCTTCGAGTAGTACTGCATCATACAACACATGTATATAAAATTTCCTTCCACGTACCTTTAGGTATATCAAAATCCCTCAATGTGCACCTTGAAATATCCTTACGTAAACCAACAACCATCTTGTTGCTATATTAAACAAGAAAAATACTCAGTGAGATCACTCTTATGTACCAAGGAATCAGGTAGTATGTCTAAGGGTAGGGTCTATCCTCCTTAGTTGGTGTTGTGAAAGATGTTGGATTACTGAGAGGGGGGGGTGAATTAGTAATGAGTAATTCTACCACTTTTTAACCACAATTTATATTCCTTTAACTTATTCAACCATGTTCACGATTTCATCATCAATATGTTATTGTATCACAGACATTAACATCCATTAGTTCATAATAAAAATAATAAACACATCCACACAATAAACAATACACAATACACAATACACAATACATAATACGCCAATATTTACGTGGAAACCCAATGCGGGAGAAAACCAAGGAATGACTTTTTTATATGTCAAGAATTACATTCAAGGAAGCACCAACTTCCAATTCTATAGCTCCAAACAGAAGGAGGCTCCAACCCTCTAGTTTCTCAAGCTCCAACTCCCTAATTCTCTAGCTCCAACCAAAAGGAGGCTACAACACCCTGGGTTCTTCAACTACAACCAGAAGGTGGCTACCACCACCTAGTTCTCAGGATCCAACCTGAAGGAATTTCCAACTCCCCGATTCTCTGACACCAATTGGAAGGAGGATACAACCCCCTTTCATTGCCCCATCCAACCTCCCTAAAATATAAATTCCAAATGTGAACAACCTATCACTATCACTAAATCAATCACTGCCACTATCACTCTGTCACTATCAACCTGTACCAACACTCTGTCACAACCTGTACCAACCTTTCTCAAATATTTCCTATAGATACACAACCTATCTATACTGCAACACATGGGTATCCCCACCCTTATTAACTACAACTTGTGGATGTCTACAAATATCCTCATTGCAACTTGCAGACTACCACAAACTCACTCAGTTTCACTGTCATTGTCTCTGTTTATGTCAAACTATCACTGTCTTGTCAAAAATGTACTATCAACCTGTAACAACCTATACCAAACAACATATATAAAACAACCTGTACCAAACAACATGTGCCAACAATCTGTACCTATAATCTCATTAACCAAACCATATCTAATCACCAAGACCAATCACAAAAAACAACTCTCAACCATATGCACAATATCATGAGGATAAAAACTCACAATCATCACCCACACATTCCTCTACAAATCATGTACCAATCACAACCAAGTACCAACCTATACCACAACAAGGGCATCAACCATGCACCAAAGACACACTCCAAGATAGCCAACAAAAGGGATTCTAACAATACATCACACTATCCATAAACTGAATACCATAAACCATTACATCAAACCACGTGCCAAAACCTTACTGATTTATAGCCTTAAACATGTACCACTCATAAGTCAATCATATACCAAGACCACTAACAAATGCCTCTCACAATGCACTATAAGATATGCCAATAAGACCAAGATAAATGCACCAACAATGTGCCTCAATAGATCTACCTCAAATCATACTCTACAAAAGATACCATACATCCAAGAGGGCATAAACCAAAACTCACAAAGTCATGCCTCAAGCATGCTCCACAACACCAATAAGATACAACCTAAAAACACAGCCATGAACATACCTTTATCTATGTAGTATTCCTATTGTATATGATCTCTGACAAACATACTTGTAGACTCTCCTCAGATCCTGCAACCTAGAATATACATATTTTTCTTTTCCCTTTCTATAGATCCGCGCTTTCCCATTTTACAACTTGTGGGTATCAATACTTTCCTCCACTATGGCCCACAAATGTCCATGCCCTAACTACATTGAAAATCATAGATAACCTCAAAAACCCTGGAATAGTTTCACATTTTGCAACTCCAAAAATTTCGCTCCTTCACACCTTGGCTGCCTCAGACCTACGCTTTCTCATATTTGCCAGTGTATACCTGCAAATAACCTTCCACAAAATAGATATTCAATAATGTTCAATAGGTAGGTAGATGATAATATGATTCCCTTGCTCTCTTATTTATACTTTTCCAAGTGCCTTGCTCTAGAATTTTCCTTGTAACAGTTTTACCCCTTTCTCCACCTTTTAGGTCTAACCACTCTCTTGTTGCAACTAACAATTCCTTAATTAGTCGAATCATAAATTATTTACCCTTAACTAGTTTCTTGTTTCTACCACTTTATTATTTAAATAATTTCTCTTTGCAACCACTTTGACCACTTTATTATTTAAATAATTTCTCTTTTCAACCACTATCTTGTTGCAATTAACAATCCCTTAATTAGTCAAATCATAACTTCTTTTCCCTTAACTAAATTCTTTTTGCAACCACTTTATTATTTATTTTCTTTCTTGCACAACCACTTTCATTAGGGAATCTTATTTATGACTTTCTAGAAGCTTTGACTTCTTATTGATCTTCTAGGGGCTTCTAGATTACTCTAAGGGGTTCTCCAACTTCTCAAGGCCATATTTCCCTAACCGTGAGGAACTATGTGACGTACCACATATCACCATAAATGACATGACATGTACTATCCATCCATGATAGTCTTACCTACATATTCACTGATATTCATGCCTTTATACCTCAAACAAAATAATGTCCCTGTTATTGGATAAATCCGTAGGTGCGGACACTAACCGATCTCCCTAGATCCACCTGGATCTAGAACAAAGCAAGATAGAAAATGACTCTTTCCCTAGATTTTGATCATTTAATTAAATAGGAGGCAAGAACAAATAACATACCTTATTATCGCTTCCTATGGTCTTAGTTGCTCCTGCTTCGCTCCAGTGCTCTCGTGCAGCCAAGACCAAGACAACAAAAACCAACCAAAGTGAAGAAAGCACAATATATTCAACGGTTAACCTATGTGTATGATCAAGGAATTACACAATAAAGTGAAAATAGCTTTATGGGAAAGAATCATATTACTGTATAATATTAAATGTGAAAGAGAGATTACAACCATGGACTTGATGTCGTAAGATCCCTTCCAACTGTCCTTTGTTCCCCACACACTTCTTTCTCAAAGGATTCTAAAACCATAGATCTGATAGATACTCACAATCTATCTTGACAAAGCAAATCTCAAAGCCACCCCAAACAAGCTGATAATTCCAAGCCAATCAAGAATAAGCTCATGAACCAACAAAGCTAGATTTCTCCATGATAACTCCTCTCCTTTTATAAGTTGAAGAGGATAAGGTGACGAGGTTAGGATGATCCCACTAAATCATGAAAGCGAGTAAGATCCAAACCATTCAGGTGCCACCTCACCATAGAAGTTTCTCCTTCTAGAAGATTCGATAAAACACTCATTTTTCCCACGTGTAGGCATTCTCACACCCTAGCTATAGAGCAACCTGCGACCATCTCGTACCCTAGCTATAGTGCAACCTGCGAGAATGGGTCATTCTCGCACCCTGCCTATATAGCAACCTGCGAACTTCCCATTTTTATAAGGTTTTTACATAGGAAAATGCAACTTCTTTTCTCAGGAAAAGTTCTTCTCCCTTCTCTCTTTAGGAACTCAGGCCACTGACCCCTCTGAAGAAAACAGATAGGTTTACATCATTAACGATCATAGGGATTACGAAAATAATGTGTAACAGAGAGCCCCCCAAAGTATGAAGTTAGAATAGAGTGATAGCTTAAATACTTTGTCGAGTGTGTGTAGGGAACAATGAACAGTCGGTCGGAAACCTGCCAACAAACAAGGAAATATAGTGCAATAATATCTCATCACTGAGGTAGGCATTCCGATACTCAGAATACAAATGACTCAAAAAATAAATTCCGACATGCGAAGATCCATGTCAAGTAAGACAGGTCATGGCCACGAAACATACACTGTGGATCCATGCCGATATGACCCAAATCTGAACATAGCCACCAAAAATACATTGTGGATCTATGTGTTAAAGACTCACGTTTGAACATTGCAAGCGAAGAAGGCAACATTGCAAGTGAAGAAGGCGAAGAAGACCTTATTGGTGAAGAAGGTGAAGGATCAACATGAGGTTGATTCTCTTGGGGGGAAGTGCTTGTGATTGAAGCACTAACTGCATTCGGGATTACCTGAGTGGAAAACAACCATACTGGTAATCCAATAGTGAGACCTGGAAGGCTCAAAGTAGCGATGTGAGGAGGACCAATGTTTCCATAAGAAGGAAAAACAAAAGGTTCCCCTG
>ML807289.1:275613-286927 GCA_009831015.1 Picea engelmannii
TTGAAACATGATTGGTACATACTTGGTACATGGTTAGATGCACTTGTTTATGGTACAGGTTGATTACAGGTTGGTGCATGGTTGATGCACTTGTTTATGGTACATGTTGATTACAGGTTGGTGCATGGTTGATGCACTTGTTTATGGTACAGGATAAGGTACAGTTTGATGCATGGTTCAGATTTATTGGTACAGTTTTACAGTGGTATATCTCACAGTGATAGTGTGATAGTGGTTCCGTCATTCTACTTCTACTTCAGGGTGGCAGGACGCGGCAAGGACAGGTGGTTGTAGCCACCTTTCGGTTGTAGCCAGAGAACATTGGGGGTTGTAGCCTCCTTCTGGTTGTAGCCAGAGAATTGGGGAGTTGGAGCTTCCCTCGGGTTGTAGCCTAAGAAACTAGGGGGTTGGAGCCTCCTTCCAATTCCAGCTGAAAAACAAAGGAAGTTGGTGCTTACAATGAATGTAATTCTTCAAGACATATAAGAAAAAAAATTCCGTGGTTTTCTCCCGATTTGGGTTTCCATGTAAAACACTGGTGTACTGTGTATGTGTATGATTGTTTATTTCTTACTGCTCATTATTGGATAATAATTCTACATTGATATAACATTTGAAGAAAAAGGATTATAATTACGTTATTACTGATTCATCCCCCCTCTCAGTAATCCAACAATTTTAACACTCCGAAATTAGATTATCGAAACAAAATATTCCTCTTTGATACCTTTTATTCGATGTCCAGAAGGGTAACATGTGGCAACTATTGAATGGTTTTCGGGGGAAGGTATTCAGAGTCCAATGGAGACGATTTGTTTTAACACTCTGAAATCATAGTATCGAAACATAATATTCCTCTTTGATACCCTTTATTCAATGACCAGAAAGGTAACATATGGCGACCATTGATTGGTGTTCAGAGGAAGGTATTCAGAGTGTAGTGGAAAAGAGTTGTTTTAACACTCGAAAATTAGAGTATCGAAAAATAATATTCCATTTGATACCATCCATTTAGAGAGTGGAAGAATGTGGAAGTTGCATCCCTCCAAAGACAAAGAATCGAAAAATATTCCTTTTGAGCTAGGACGAGACACCTAGTAAATATGACACGTAGCCCAATCAGATGGTGACAAGTGTCAAGGTCGATGTGGCACATAAGGACTGTAAAAATAACAAATCAGGGTGACACGTGGCACACACACTAAGGGCCCACGTTATCACAGGCGACATCAAAATTCCACATCACTATGGGATTAGAACCTCCGGGGATGTCCAACGTCTCCTACTAGAAAAAGTGTCGAAGCCTCGAAATAAATATCTGACCATCCATCGAGAAGGAAGATCCATGGTCGAGATCCAAAAGAATAAAGTAACGTGTATGAAGATTAAATTGGTGGAGGTAGCATGCTATGATTTGAACCATTGAAGTTTATGGACACGCTCCAGCTCAAGATTAAAGTGCACAATGGTAAGGCCATTAACAAACCACCTTGTTAAGTTTGCGTAGAACGTCCACTCAAGCACATATTAAGTAGTCACCGTCAATTTGTTTTAGCCTCTAGGGTAATGTTGAAATCACCAACTTAACACCTTTTATGACTTGCATTTGGTCATGGGTTCTGGTCCCATGTAGAAGAATATGGGAGGAAGAATAAAAGCGCTAAACAAACCAATGTTTGAAATGGATAATTCTGTAATAACGATCCCACCGTCATTTGAAAAGAATGGTTTGAAGGAAGCGCATGTTTGTAGATATTCAAATCCAGAACAAGAAAATAATCAATCAAGGGTTAAAATGATGAACATTTTACAAAATCTTTGAAGTCTTTAACAAACTATTAATAAAAATAAAAATAAGCTAGGTCTTGTATCAGAGAGTTGGATTTCTCATATTCAATTGAAGTTGAAGATATTAAAGGATTGATTTTATTTGTATTCATTCAAGTCGAATAAATAAAATAAAGATATTTTATCTACTTCATATAGTTTGTGTTATACATGTTTATGAATAATTAATTGAGCTGCATATATCTCATTCAGTTAATCTATGAAAGTGTGAAAAGTAGTCAAAAGTTCCAGACATTGATTCACCACCCCTCTCAGTGTCAGTGTGTGTTTCAACAATTGGTATCAGATCGGGTCTCTGCAACATAGTTTAAACACTAGAAGGTAGATTCTAAAGAAATGGATGAACAAATGGCTCTCTCCACAAATGAAGCCCCCTTATTTGGTGGAAGAGACTACTCTTCATGGAGGGAAAGAATGAAACGATATCTAAAGTCATGAGGCTGGTGTTTTGGATTTAGTAGTATTTAAACCTTAATATTCAACTACCTCAAAGAACAAATCCAAAACTGCAAAAGAAGCAAAGAGAAATAATTCAATAGCATTAGAGGCAATCCAAATTGGGCTGTGAGACCAAGTCAAATAAAAGATGGGACATTACACCTCTGCTAATGTACTATGGATCAGGCTAGAAAATTCTTATCAAAATAAAGAACAAAACTCAGAAATGGAGAATTCCAACCAGTTTTTAAAACACAACAAAGAAATAGAGAAATCCAATCAGATTAAAGAAAAAAACTCAGAAATGGAGAACTTCTATCAAAATAAAGAACAAGACACATAAAAAGAGAATTCCTATCAAATCGAAGTGCAGAACACCAAAGAAGAGAACTCCATTAAGGAATTGATGCATACCTCAACAATCACTAAAGAAAAACTATAGAATCTTAAGATTGGTATTACATCTGCAATAGAATATATTCATATGGAAGCAGGATATGGTATACATTTTAAAATTCCTATGGATACTCTTGACAATCTCGAATACAAAACTATGTTCACTCTAGAGAAGTTGGAGAAATTTCAAAAGAGAGATATGTTGCTACTACAACAGTTAGATCAATCTAACCATGAAGAGCATGAACAAAAGATTCAGCTAGAAGACAAAGAGGAAGAAATCAAAATATTGAAGACCGAAGTTGCTAATCTAACAGAAGAAATGGAAGAATTGAAGACACATGACAATAAAATCAAAGAAGTACTAGAAGAGACAAAAGAAATGGTCATCTGTCTAAAAAATCAACTTGAAGAAGCTAAGAAAAATGAAGAATCCTAGAAGATCCAATTAACTAAAAGGGAAGAATCATGTCACATGTTAGAATTGGAAATTATTAATGTCAAACAGATAAATGAAATTACTAATGCAAATCTAATGACTCAAATTGAAGAAGCTAAGAAAAATGAAAAAGCACAGAATATCCAATTAACTAAAAAGGAAAAATCATGCCACATGTTGGAATTATAAGCCATCAACCTCAAAAGGATTCAACTAGAAAGCAAGGAAGAAATCAAAAGATTGAAGAATGAAGTTGTTGATATAAAAAAATATATAGAAGAGTTAAAGACATATGACAAAACTAATAACTGCATAGTGGTCTTGGATGATATAGAAGAAATGGTCATCAATATAAATACTCAACTTGAAGAAGCTAAGGAAAAAGAAGAAGCCTTGAAGATTCAGTTGAATAAAAAGGAAGAAACATGTCACATGTTGTAAATGGAAGTTATCAACCTCAAAAAGAAGAATGACAAGACAAAATAAACTGCCAAATTACAGAAAAACTCAGCTATCCTAGATAGGATTTGGAACAGTCAAAGACCAACTGATGACAAAAGCGGTCTTGGATACCATAAGAAAGAAGGTGGAAAATTGAGCACCATTCAAAAATATGATAAAGGATCACACTCCTCAAAATAAAAAGGTACAATCATAAACCAAAAACAAACCATGAAATATTTCAAGGAAGAAAACTACAAAAGTAAAAAACAAGAAACATATCAAAAGACAGACTTCTCATGCCACAATAAACTCAAGTATGGAAACTCCTTCAATGGTTATTGCTTTTCCTATCATAACTTTGGTCATAAAGCAATGGAATGCAACAAACTAGAGAAGGAAAATTTAGGAAGTTCCAAAAACTTAATAAGATGTTGGACATGTTATTTTGTTGGGCACACAACAAAATTTTGTCATACAATGAGATGTTACAACTGTGATAGGTTTGGGCACAAATCCCAAAGATGCAAAATTTCAAGAAGTCAATACATGAGAAATAATTCATACAAATTAGGGAGAAAATATAATGAAGGTTGGAAGAAAAGAAGAGATGAAAAATCTCAAAGGACAAATTTAGAAAAGAAAGATCCAACAAACAAAACATCTCATGAAAATATACAGAGATGAAAATCTGAAATAGAAAGAAAGAAGGATGATTTTGCACCTGAAAATGAAGAAATTGATAACACGAAAATGATGGGTGAAGTCCCTGATAAGGAATGTGAAATTCAGAGATTTGAAAATGAAATGGATCAAGCTCAAGAAAGGAGAGTTCCTAAAGAAGAAGATGTCACAATAGCATATTATGACAATATCATGCTAATCTATAGTCCATTAGCCAATGCAAGAAAAATGCAAAAAGAAGAAGATGACGAAACTTTTGGGTGCACAAAAACAGTGGTGATGATAATGAACTCTCAAAATAAAACTAGTTTGTAGAATTGTGTGATGAATAAAACAAATAATATCTAAAGAAGAAAGCAATAAAGGAGTCCAAATATACAAATGCATAGTATGAGCAGAGAAAAGTTATTTAATGGTAAATATCTCTTGGAATCAAAGAACTAAAAGTGATAACATACTTTAACAATTGATTATAAATGGAAAATGATCAATTGGTAATGTTCATTTGGTATCACTGTATATGATCATTTGGTAATGTTCATTTGGTATCACTGTATATGATCAATTGGTGTCAATTGGTACTCCTGCAAAAATCATAATATCAAGAAGAAGAAGAAACATATCAAGAAAATAAAAAAGATTCACACCTGTCCTTTATGACAAAGGAGAATACAACAAAATACTATGAAATAATAAAAACTCAGTGGGAGTATTTAATTTGGTCATCAAATGAGGAAGTCATTGGATTAGGTTTAAAAGACTTGATCACTAAAAAAAGTTGGTATCAATAAGACTACCTATTTAAACACAAAATCCCAAGAGATTGAGATAATAATTGGCACATTCACAGGGGGAGAAAAGCAGTAAAATTTTAGCTCTTTGTCATTGATGTCAAATGGGGAGAAAAAAATAGTAAAACAAATTTGGTATTAGTATTTGGTATAAGTAAAAGTTCAATCCTCGAACTTGAAAATGAGATCAGTGATAGGGGGAGCAAACATATTTTTTTTACATATATGTTTCCCTCAATGACAAATAGGGATATTGTTGGAATTATTTATTGTGTGTTGTCATTGATGGCAACACGAGTCAAACATGTACAGTAATCAGAGAAAAAGGAATATCACCTTGGGGTAGAGGAATATCACATTGGGGCAGAAGCAATTTGTGATCACTCTTGATCACGATAGGATCAACAAATAATCATATGTTCCTAAAGCTTAAGAGAGATAATGGGGAGATTCTACAAAAAACACACAGACAAAATCAAAGCACACAATGTTAAGGTAGAGGGAAAATATCAGGAGAAATAGAGTATTGTGATCGTGTATAGACAATGCATAAATGAACACATCGATCAAAACTCATAAGAGATGGCACATTTGAAGTAACACAACATAAATAGAGTTATGAAAATTAAGGAAATCCATGCAAAGGATTGTGGAGTAATTGTGATGGTTCCTTTTTGAATTTCGATAGAAATCAGAACCATTGAATCAAGGAGGAATAATGTCCATCGATGTAGTTTTCGGGACAAATTCAGGACCGTCAAATCAAGGTGGAGGCAGAGGCTGGGAGAAATTAAATCCCAATCGTTAGATCGATATAGAGAATCCTAAACCATATATCATGACCAATAGGACTCTGAAACATCACCACTTCAGTGAACATTGGAGACAAGGCAGAGGCATGAACTTGTGAAGTCACAAAATCTTGCCAACCGTTAGATCAAGGAGGGACTTCAAATGAATTCTCTACCATATGATCTAGTTTAGTGGAAGGACATGGATAGGAATGAAGTTTGGGAGCATTCATAGTCATCCGATCGCTGGTGGAAACAAGGTCAAAATAACAACCATTGATGACGATGTGGAAGGATAGGATAAGTGGGACCAAAGGCACAAATTTTTGAAATCCAACCAACTGTCATATCGAGGGAAGAAATTTAGGAGCAATACGAACCGTTACATCAAGAAGGACAAGACCAATGATGGAGGTGAACTTAGGGTGATCTTGATTTATGAATACAGAGGTAACATATGATGACTATTGATTGGTGTTCGGAGGAAACTATACAAAGTCCACTAGAGAAGAGTTATTTTAACACTCTGAAATCAGAGTATCAGAACAAAATATTCCTCTTCGATACCCTTTATTCAATGTCCATAAAGGTAACATGTGGTGAATATTGATTGGTTTTCGGAGGAAGGTACTCAGAGTTTAGTGAAGAAGAGTTGTTTTAACACTCCGAAATCAAAGTATCGAAATAGAATATTCCTCTTCGATACCCTTTTTTCGATGTCCAGAAAGGTAACACATGACAACTGTTGATTGGTGTTCGAAGGAAGGTATTCAGAGTCTAGTGCAGAAGATTTGTTTTAAAAATCCGAAATAAGAGTATTGGAGTGGAATATTCCTCTTCGATACCCTTTATTCGATGTCCAAAAAGGTAACACATGGAGACTATTGATTGGTGTTCAGAGGAAGGTATTCAGAGTCTAGTGGAAAAGAGTTGTTTTAACACTTCGAAATCGGATTTTTGAAAAACAATATTCCATACGATACCATCCGTTCGAAGAGATGAAGAATGTGGAAGTGGGATCCCTCCAAATACAAAGAATATGAGAATATTCCTTTTGAGGTAGGATGAGACACATAGACCAATTATATGGTGACAAGTCTCAAGGTCAATGTGGCACATAAGGAATGTAAAAATCACAAATTAGGGTGACACGTGGAACACACACTAAGGGTCCACGTTATCATAGGTGACATCAGTATTCCACATTACTACGATATTATAGCCTCCGGATATGTCCAATGTCTCCTACTAGCAAAAGTGCTGAAGCCTCGAAATAAATATCTGACCATCCATTGAGAAGGAAGATCCACGGTCGAGATCCAAAAGCGCAAAGTAACGTGTATGAATATTAACTTGGTGGAGGCAACATGCTATGATATGGACCATTGAAGTTTATGGACAAGCATCAACTTGAGATTAAAGTGTACAATGGGAAGGCCATTAACAAACCACCTTGTTAAGTTTGCGTGGACCATCCACTCAACCACAGATTAAGTCCTGATCGTTGATTTGTTTCAGCCTCCAGGATAATGTTGAAATCACTAGATTAGCTCCTATTAGGACTTTCATTTGGTCATGGGTTTTGGTCTCATGTAGAAGAATAGGGGAGGAAGAAGAAAAGTGCTAAACAAAACAACATTTGAAATGGATAAGTCCATAATAACGAGCCCACGGTCATTTGAAAAGAATGGTTTGAATGAAGCGTTTTTTCTGTAGATATTCAAATCCAGGACAAGAAAATAATCAGTGAAGGGTTAAAAAGATGAACATTTTGCAAAAGATTTGAAGTCTTTAACAAACTATTAATAATAATAAAAACAAAATATATTATTGCTAATTTAAATGAAGAGGTGGAATGATTCAAACAAAGGGATACAATGCTTCAAATCTCACACTAGTTGGAAGTCTATAAAAGCAAGAAAGTGTGGTGAAAAGAATATATATATATATATATAATGGATTGAATGAAATTTCATTATATTAGGTTGGTTCCTGTTTACAAACTAAGTCTTGTTATGAGGGTTGGATTCCTCACATCTTAGTTGGATCTGAGATCAACAAGCGGGGTGTTGTTATGAGGGTTGGATTCCTCATTTATCAGTTGGATCTGAGAACTACAAGATGGGTCTTGTATAAGAGAGTTGGATCTCTCATATTCATTTGAAGTTGAATATATTAAAGGATTGATTTTATTTGTATTCATTCAAGTTAAATAAATAAAAGAAAGATATTTTATCTACTTCATACAGTTTGTGTTATACATGTTTATGAATAATTAATTTATATGCATATATATTATTCAGTTAATTCATTTAATCTATGAAAGTGTGAAGATCATTCAAAAGTTTCAGACACTGATTCGCCCCCCCCTTTCAGTATCAGTGTATGTTTCAACATATTTGTCTTGATATTGCATTGCTATGTATCGTGGGAGTTGGATTTCTGGGATCTATTCTTCCTTTACCTACTCTTTATTATGATATTTCTTTGCTACAGATTCTGACAATATGGTTCTTGAAACTTGTTCTTATTTCACTTTCTTTCCTTGTCTTTCTCGTACTATGACAAGTCTTGTAATTTCTGAAATCTAGTCTTTATTCACTTGCTCTTCTTCTTGTTCTTTTATTTTCCAAATTTTAGTATATCTGATATTTGTTTCTTTATTAATGGATGGAACTGTCATGCTTCTACAATTCCGAGCTATATGAACATAGTTGTGGCATTTGTAACATTCAATATTATGTGGGGCCACATAAGTATTTCTTTCTTGAATATTTCTTTCATAATCCCTACAATCTGCAACCTTATGTCCAAAGTTAGTACAATAAAAACAATGACCATAAAATAAATTTAAATACCTGAGAGTGAATGATATTCTTTGAGGTGTAGTCCTTCTGAAATCATGCTTTAGTTGATCACAATATTCTCTTCAATTGACTCCTTCATTATGAGTGAAGATTCTTGGTTTCTTGAATGTGGAAGGTCTTCTTTGGTGTCCATCTCTTCTGTAGTCTTCTTCTCGAGTCTTCTATCCTTTTGGAAATTCTTCTTTAGGGGATTGCATTCTTGCTTCTTTATAGAACCTTTGATAACTTCTGCATAACTTACGGTTCTCTTCATTTTTTCCTTCCGATAACTTGTGACATTTCTCTTCAACTATCTTTACTGATGATGTGGATGCTTCTTCATTTTTTTTGCTGAGATTGACAAATTTTACTCTTAACATAACAAATTCTTCAAGATTCTCACAGTCCTCTTCTTTCTTCTTCATCTGGATCTTCATTACTTTTTCTATTCTTCTTGCTTCTTCAATTTGGATTTTCAAGGTGACGATTTCTTCTTCAAGTTATGTTTCTCATTTACTGTATACTACTTCATTTGGATTTTCTATCTCATCACTTTCAATTTTCAAATATGGGCATTAAAATCCAAGACGTCCTCCTTTTTCACATTTAAAGCAAAAAAACACACTTTTGTTGATTTCGTACTCTTCTTCTTCTGAATATGTATGACAAGATGAGCATCTTTCCTCTTGTTTTGTACTTGCATATTCTTTGGCATTCTTTGAATCTATGATGGGTGAATAATAGATATTATGTAACTTATCCCAAATTTGTTTAGATGATGAAAATTTACCCACTTTATCCTTTACTGAATCATATAGTCCTTCCAAAATGAAATCCATTGCAATTTTGTTATTTCATTTCAGTTCCTTCTTGGATGCATTATTTTCCCTTTTGAAACTATCATATCTGGTAACAAATGATTTCCAAATACCATATCCATGTGCGTGTAAAAATACCTTCATCTTGGAACTCCACAACTCATACTTTAGATCCTTCATACCATTGAACATTGGTCCTACATTCATACTGTATTCCATGATCTACCTTCCAATGGTTAAACTGTTTTTTCTGAAGGAACCATCTCTGATAACAATTGTTGGATTAGTGAGAGAGGGGGGGTTGAATAAGTAATGTAATGTCCCCACTTTGGGACATCATCACAGTGCAGTGATTTATGATAATCAGAGTAGCCAGATGGATGCTATCACGAGTACAGGGGTATTTGAGAGGCATTGTGGGGTCCATCTTGCAATTATCATCATATTCCATCATTATGAGCCATTCTGCATAGGTTGGCTTTGGTTTCATTGCATTCCAACGATTTCCATGATTTTGACTATTTTGAGCTATAAGTTAATTGAAATCACTGAAGAGGTCATTTTGGGCACATTACTTGGAGGAACCTCTCAGTGTAATAGCTCATTGGAATCGGGAGGAGCAACACTACAAGATGGGATGGCTAGAAGTGAATTTCAGTGGCCAGGGAAGCCACAAGGAGAGATAAGGAGCTTTTCAGAGGTAAAAAGGTTAATTAATTAATTAAAGTGATTTAATTAATTAATTAATTAAATATTAATAAAATGAAAGTCATTTTGGAGGGACAAGGTGAGCCAAAAGTATAAAGGAAACATAAGGGCCGCTTCTCATTCATTCATGTATGTTTATCAGTTTGATATCTGGCTTTAGCTAGTGAGCCCATCTCTTGGGGGTTTTGAGGGTTTTGACTTAACAAACCCTAAAGGACGATTCGTTGATGAAAGATTCCACCTAGCTTGTCCCAAGCTTGGTCTCAGAGATGCAATACTCTCCCACACCATTCTAGTCAGATCTACATCAGTGCAGAAGGTTCTACATAGCCACAGGCACAGGAAGAGGAGGAGGGCGCACCATTGGGGGCTTCCAGCAAGGGGGGCGCACCATCCTTGGAGAGAGATTCGATGTAGGAGATTGGCAGGGCCGTTGAGGATTCTATCACTTGGGTTTTCATTACAAAGCCTTGGACAACAGATCTAGTGCTTTCCGAGATAGTTTTATGGCTCAGATTATTTCTTGAGCAGTGGGGCAAGTTGAAGAGAAGGAGGACGTTTTTGAGATCCAGATCTAGTTCGTTTGGAGGGGTTACACTTCAGATCTGACCCTGCGACTTCACCTAGTGACTTGCAGTGTCCCAATCTATATTTCTAGATAATTTCAGAGAATTTGGAGGCCTCCTTCAGCAGGGCCGAATTATCTAGGGCTTCAATCATCCAGTGGGGCGCACCATTTAGTGGGGGATTTCAGATCTACAGAGATTGAGAGGGATCTTGGAGATTCGAGCACCTGGGTTGTTCTTACCATCACCCGATATATCAATTGGCATATTTCTTAGGGTGATTGGACACTTTTAGCAGCAGGGCCGAGTTATTGAGGGTTGCAGCCTTCTATTGGAGCGTGGAATTCTTCAGCTGGAGAGTTTGGCATTCAGATCTGCTTGTATTGATCTTCATTTCTTATTCAACCTTTGGAGGCATCTTTTGTATTAGTGGGAGCATTTTGTAGCAGCTCTTATCTATTGTCTATCTTTTTGGCCATTTGTTGAGCATTCTAGATCGACATCTTCATTGTAGCAGGTTTCTCTATTTTATGAATAAAGAAGAATTG